>CP135570.1:4891155-4992331 GCA_032401905.1 Swietenia macrophylla | reverse complement strand
AATTATATTTATTATGTTTTTAAAGTTATTTAATTATATTTAGAATAAAATTAATTATCATTTATTTATATAGTTTATAAAAATTATTTAAATATATTACAATATATAATAAAAAAAATTGTTAAACAAGTGATGCGATTACAATCTCTATAATCGTTCATTAATTATATTGAATTAAAAATTTTAATTCTTGATATAATTATTAAATAAGTTATATTTAAATTAATATTTATTTGATATGATATAAATATAACTCAATATAAATGTAGGCCAGGCCTTACGAGCCTAAATTTGTTGCAGCGAGTAATATTTGATTAGATGGGCCGACCCAACGTAGACTTACGATTTCTAAGTACAGCCCCATGTAACCCAAAACCGAGTACTTTCAAATGTGCATTGTCATTTGTTAATGCTTAAAATTTTATGAAATGGTGTGCGACAGAATATGCCCATATGCTAAAGTGTTTGTGACTGGGTAGTGACAGGACAGCTTATTAATTCCCCCGTGGCCATGCATTGCCATTGGCTTTGCCTGCCCTGCACAGAATTGAATGAACAGTTGCATTCATCAGGATAACGATGATTGATGATCCTTTCTAACATTGTGTACTAATAATAATAATAATAATTATCTTTAGAATGCAAACTAATTAATTAGTGTATTCAAATGAAAAGAATCTAATTTCAAGCTAAAGATTTCTCCATTTATATGCAAACCTAACTTTAAGGTTCTGTGAGCTAAACATTTCAATCCAATGAATTACCTGTTTGTTCTATGGACTGTCTCTTTTGGTTTCAATGTCTGATTCATATCCCCAATATCTCTTTTATTTATTATTATTTTTTAAACTACCAAAGATTCCTTTAACAGCATGACCCAGTGGGAGATTTTGGACCCCTTCCCCGATTTTGCAATTTGAGTGTTGTGGCAAATGGAGACTCTGCAATCTAAGAAGCCAATCTACATCACGTATGCTCACTTGCCATCTTATCACCTTCTTCATTTTGTCTATCTCTGTGTTGAACAGAGAAGAGCATTATTGTACATGAAATCATCGAACCCAATGGTCAAAATCTGATGGAGGAGAGAATGACACAAAGTGACATTACATGCCTCATGCCTCAGTTGTCCCGTGCAAATCCAACAAATGGGTCGTGGACAAATCACAGAATCAAAGTAATCTCGATGCCTTGATACTCTTTTGCTTGCTTTATGGTCCTCAATCGTATCATTATTTGGTTTTGTCCATACCTGCCCTTGAAATAAATAAAAAAAAATTTAAAAAAATTATTATTTAATTTATGCCACGAAATAAATTTAGAATTTTTTTTAAAATTTTTTTATTTATTATTAATAAATAATTTTTTATTTTATTAATTAAATACTTTTATTATATTAATTTAATTAATATAATAAAATTTTATTAATTAAATAATTATGCAAATGGAATAAAACTATCTTATCTCTCCGTTGGGGGCCAATCAGGACGAAAAGAGAGAAGATAGGAAAAGAGTGTGGATAAAACGTGCGTTCCGCCCGTCAATCAGAATGCAGGAAATCAAAGGAGGCAAATCCCAAATCACCCACAACACAGCCCAACACCCTGTTTGCCTAGCCTAAGTCAATTGTGTGTGTGCCGACCCACATTTTTCATACACACCGGACAATTAGACCGCAATAATTAGAATTAACTAACCCAGCCAAACGCATCATAGTCTGTCTTTCCTTTCCTGGAGAGAAGAACCTCAGACAGATTCGTTGAACGGCCAATAAAACCTTTGTACCCTCCAACGTTTTATCAATTTTTGGGGGATTCTGGGTTTTATTGGGGCGCAATTTTGAGCAGGAATCATGTCGTTTTCAACCGGGTTTGCTACCTCTTTGGGCGGTTCAAAGGTGGTAACATTGTTATTCAATCCTTGTTGTTCTTCTTCTTCTTCTTTGTTTTTGAGGGGTCAACAAATACGGCTGGTTTGTAAACCCAATCGGAATGAGAGGAAATTCCAGAGAGGAGTTAGATGCGATGTTTCTGCGGATGCCTCCAGCGTTTCGGCTCTTGAGCAGCTCAAAACCTCTGCCGCTGACCGTAAGTTTTGTTTTTCCTTCATTCAACCTTAAGTTTTTGCTTTTCTCGTTTTGCTTTAGCTAACAAGTCAGTTGGTCTTTAATGAATGGCGGTGCTTAAATCTGACGGGCTTTGTGTTTTGATTCTAAAAGAAAATTCAATTGGGGTACAGTTTCGTCTATGGTACGTGAATAATTACAACCACTAATCCTTGTCGTCTTTGCCTAATTCTGTCTGGTCATCGTGTTGGAAGAGCGACTGATTTTTTATTGCTATAATTGATGAAAAAAAGGAGAAGAAAGACTAAGTAGATAATTGAGGCTTTCTTATTACAATGTGACAAGCTCAAGACGCGATTAATGGGCAAGCTTTAGAATTCGATTACAGTTGTTCTTCTGTAAGCTTTACTATGAACTTGCATGTGTATTTCCTCTCAAATTAACATGAAGCAGTTTTTGTGCTTGTTAATGAATCAATCATCATCATATACTTCCTTGATGCTCTGGTGTGAAATATATGATATAGCCTTATTATTTAAAATCCTTATAAGATGGTATTTAATGAGCCTTGTTTTATCCCAGAAGTTATGATTCCCGTATGTGTTTTCAGAATATTCATGTCTGGGTTCATGTGTGACTGTTGGTGCTTCTTTTTATTACATTTTCATCATCCATTTGTTAATGATTACTGCAGATTACTAAAGATTCATTTTGTCACCTTAACGGTACATGGACTGGGGCTACAGTGGTCATTGTTAATGTATGGTCACCATAGTTTCAATATTTTCAATAGATGAAGGAAAAGAAATATACTTCTAGCATGTGATTCAGTTGAGCTATAGATTTTAATGAAATTGACCATGTTGTTATTTTAGTAGTAATAAAAACCTGAGAAATCTACTTCCTGTATGTGATTACTAGAAATTCTAGAGAACATTTTTCTTTTGGCAAATCATGGAAGCACCAATTATTGAAATTGTCATTTGGATCTCTGCCAGGATATACGAAGGAAAGGAGCAGCATTGTGGTCATTGGGCTTAGTGTTCACACCACACCTGTTGAAATGAGAGAAAAAATTGCCATTCCAGAAGCTGAGTGGCCACGAGCGATTGAAGAGTTGTGCAACTTAAATCATATAGAAGAGGCTGCTGTTCTCAGCACCTGCAACAGGATGGAGATATATGTTGTTGCCCTTTCTCAGCATCGTGGGGTTATAGAAGTTACTGAGTGGATGTCCAAGGTGCTTTTCTTCTCCTTTCTTGTACCTTTTTTGCTTCTTTAATTTGCCAAATGTTTCCTCCATTTTCCAAATTATTTTGGCATCTTTCTATCACAGCCATTTATTTTTCTGCCAATGCAGTTAATTTCATTTGTTTTCTCAGACTTAGCTGCCCAGATTAATTTTTAGTATAAGATTTTTGAGGTTGGTCATAGCTGTTGGACTAATCCTGTCTGTATTTGCAGACAAGTGGGATCCCTGTTTCAGAGCTTTGTGAGCATCGGTTTTTGCTGTACAACAAAGATGCTACACAGCATATTTTCGAAGTGTCAGCAGGTCTTGACTCTCTTGTACTGGGTGAAGGACAAATTCTTGCTCAAGTTAAACAAGTTGTTAAAGTTGGGCAAGGAGTTGTTGGATTTGGAAGGAATGTTAGTGGACTGTTCAAACATGCAATCACTGTTGGAAAGCGGGTTAGATCTGAGACAAATATTGCTGCTGGTGCTGTTTCTGTCAGCTCTGCTGCTGTTGAACTGGCTTTGATGAAGCTTCCTGAATTATCTCATGCCACTGCCAGAATGTTAGTTATTGGAGCAGGCAAGATGGGGAAGCTTGTGATAAAACACTTGGTAGCAAAAGGATGCACTAAGATGGTGGTGGTAAACAGGTCGGAGGAGAGAGTTGCAGCCATCCGTGAGGAGTTGAAGGGTGTTGAGATAATTTACAAACCCCTCTCAGAAATGTTATCATGTGCTGCTGAAGCTGATGTGGTCTTCACCAGCACAGCATCAGAGACTCCGTTATTCTTGAAAGAGCATGTTAAGGACCTTCCTCCTGTTGATTCTGCAGTTGGTGGTTCGAGGCTCTTTATTGATATATCTGTTCCCCGTAATGTGGGCTCATGTGTCACAGATGTTGAAACCACTCGAGTTTACAATGTTGATGATCTTAAGGAGGTTGTGGCTGCTAACAAAGAGGATCGGCTCCAAAAAGCAATGGAAGCTCAGGCCATTATTGCTGAGGAATCAAAACAGTTTGAAGCTTGGAGGGATTCATTAGAGACTGTTCCTACCATTAAGAAATTAAGGGCTTATGCTGAGAGAATTAGAATGGCAGAGCTAGACAAATGCCTGTCAAAGATGGGTGATGATATCTCAAAGAAAACAAGAAGGGCCGTTGATGACCTTAGCCGTGGTATCATGAATAAGCTTCTTCATGGTCCAATGCAGCACCTGAGATGCGATGGGAGTGACAGCCGAACTCTGGATGAAACCCTTGAGAACATGCACGCACTTAACAGAATGTTTGGACTTGAAACAGATACATCTCTTATTGAGCGGAAGATTCGGGCCAAGATAGAACAAAACCAAAAGTAAAGCTTTGACACCAGTTTGTTAACGACACTTGATTCACTTCCTCAACTGGATAAGAGGAAATCATCCTTACCTTGTTTTGAGTACAGGCGGGTGTTATAATCTTTATTTGAATATTAGCAGTTCCCTCCGTGGGATCTTTCAATTCATTTATAGTTGTTATAATATACTTTTGTCTAACTCTCATTTGGTGTCTCCAATGTGTCTGTTTACGAAGCATTGGTAAGCGGCCATTCAACTTTGTAGGACGGAAATGAGGTTGATCCATGTACCAATGTGTCTAGAATTTATGGTCTGTATGAGGCTACTATAAATCAGAGTAATCAAAATTTCCAGTATAGAGATACGCTTTTGTTACAAATGTCTTTAATTCAAATAGCCATATTATTCAATCCATTGTCAATTTTCACTGCTTTCCTAAGCGAGATTCTATTTTTGCAGAAGGATGGATGAGTCCCCAGTGTAACTGACCAAGTGGATGTGGATGCTCCATTTTCTCGTCTTCAAGCATAAAGGTCTAAGGTTTTACGTAATGGAGTAGGCCCAATCGTACCCAAGTGAGGTTCAGATTCCAGATTCAAACCCACAATGAAATCGGTTCCACCTTTTTATGATGGACAGGCACAACCCAAAATCTTGGCCATAGAAGCCATGACTTTATCAAGAATCTTATGAGCCGGTCCTTAGCAAAGAAGGCAGTTTCTTTCAAGTATCGTATAGGTATGCATGCTAATGTGGATGACGTGAGAAGTAAAGCCAAATCAGTGTTGGTCTCTAATATCCCTACAGAACTCCACAAGGACAAACAAAGCTAAATACAACAGGGAATCCAAAGACAGCAAGTACACGCACTCTTTTGGGCTTTCGTAGAAAACACCGTACTTTGCCTTGTGGGTCATTTGGATTAGTAACTCAGGTCCATCACACTTTCCTTTCCGTCCTTGCACTCGCGTGCGCCACCTAATCCAATCAAAACTTGACCTAAATTAAGCCTTCTAGCATGAGATATTCCCAAATTTTTGGGCTTTGAACTTTGTAATTATCTCCTGGGAATTAAAATCTTTTATGCCTATGATCCTTCTTTCACTTTCCCTACAAGGTATGAAAGAGTTGTAATCTTGTAATGATGAGAGCTCTACATTTTCTAGTTCTTGATTTCGACAAAACCAGAACCGAGTTCTTATAATGATCATGCACTGTGGCACTGTGCTAAGGCAATGCAGCGTCGCATAATTGTAAACCCCTCGAAGAGTGAAAACGATATTTGTTGAAAGTCGGACCTGCGGCTCCCCACATGTGGAAGTAAGTACTGAAATGTCAAGTGCTTTTACTGTTCTTTATAGTACCAGAAGAGAGAAGCAGCGGCTTCTTGACCATTCGGTCCCCAACTCATCCCATGATTACGTCTACATCTGTGCCGTTATATGTTTGATGTATTGGCCTGGCTACCAACGCTTCATCCCCACCGTCGTCGTTTCTTAAGCCCGAAATTTTGATTGATGACTGCACTAGACCATGACCATGCCTAACACTGAGATATGGACTAGACTATGAATAATGAACTGTTCTAACACAATACTACAATGCAATACCGTGCAAGTTGCCATGGGCAGAAGAAAGAAAGAGCTGTAACGCGGTTCTGTTAGGATACAAGGACCGCACAGGAGCACATCAGAGGCAGTTTGTGATTTGATCAGACCCTTCATCACTAGCGGTGCGTAGAACAACAAAACAATGAAAGAAACAAACTCCATTAAACAACAGACTAGCAAGCATTTACAGCCTTCTTTGTAAGTTGATCATGACCAAGATAAAATTCCTACGAACAAATGGAGTTCTCTCCCGGATTTGGAATTTGAGAAGCACGAGTCAAAGGACAAGCTCAAAGCAACTACCCCAATCAAAGCGGCGTGGGCCAATTTTTATCAGGCTATGCAGAAAGGCCTGCGCCGTCTGCTACCAGGTTGTCCCTACCATTATATTCCTTGCTCCATTTTTTTTTAATGGGGTTATTTTGCAATAATTAAAACCTAGCGTTTTCGAAGCCGTGCAAATCGCTGACTCTATTCAATGACTTCTTCATCATAGCAACCTTAGCCAGCTTCTCAGCTGCTCTCCAAGCCGACGTTGGCGTTAGCGGCTCCCCATTTTCATCTGTCATAACTATCATTTCTCTCTCGTTTCCTCTTCGCCGTTGCATCATCGTCTGATGCAGCAGCTGCTGCTGCTGCTGCTCTAGCAGATATTGCCTCCTCCAATGCAATTCTGAAAGCTCAACCTCCAAGCTTCTGACATAGTCGTCGGCCGATTCCGAGTTGGAATGGATTAACAAGGCTCGGGCAGATGCAAGCAAATGATGCGCGCTGGTAAGATCGTTGTGCTCAATCAATCTTCGTGACTCGGCTATGGCTCGTGTACTGATAAACAAACTCCTCAACCGTTCAATCTTCGGTGCTGATAATCTGGCCGCGTGTGGGCATGGTACCAGAAGCGGCTGATCTGCGCCGTATACGACTTCTTGAGTGGCGGGGTCTTTGTATAGACACTTCACGGACATAACGTGGTGGGACCCAACCGCCGCCGGTGTAGGGACTCTCAACTCAACAAGTAATTCCCTTTCTTCCTCGGCGTACAGGTCACCAAGCCTGAAAGAGCCGGATCTGAGAACTGTGGACCGTCCACTACATGAATAAACAGCCGAGATCTCAGCTGGCGCGGATCCAGAAGCGAAACTGAGCTGTATTCTTAAATCTTTTACAACAACACTTAATAATCCGCCAACGCATTTAGTGAAGGCGTCCTCCACTGGCTCGTGGCTGTAGCCGCCGCTTCGTGCGAAACTAAATTCATGAACAGGAATTTCAATGTGAGCAAAACGAGTTGATGACGCGTGGCTTGATCCGTGCCTTTGATTTGCAGCAAACTGGACCCGCACATCCTGACCGTCAGATAATAATATGATACTGGCAACAGGATTTCTCTCCCTCCGATCTTCCAGCACCTTCGTGGCTTTCCTCAAAGCATCACCCACGTTAGTCCCTTGACCACAGACAAGCCGATCAATGATACGCCGTGCAGCACGCTGACCCTGAGCCGTCATTCTCCTCAAAGGTAACAACCTTTTAGAAACAGCAGAGAAAGCCACGATTGAAAGGCGGTCAGCTGAGCTGAGAGACGAAATAACTAAACGCATGGCGCGTTTTAACATTTGCAACTTGTCCCCGGTCATGCTTCCACTCACGTCAAGTACAGTTACCAAATCGATAGGGGCACGATGCGACGCCGAATTGTTGCATTTAACGGGGGGTAACGGTGGCGGTGCTTTAACCCTTAGTGCCACTGCATACGTCTCGTAGCTTTTACCTACCGATATAACGGCAGATTCTGGTGACAATCTAAGCTGAACGGTTCTTGAATCTGTGCCGCAGAGTTGTTCAGATTTGAGCGAAGATGAAGGATCAGGATTAACAAAAAAACCTTGGAACTCTTCGACATCGTATTCGTCCTTTTCGATATTTTCGTCTGTTTCCGGTATGGGAATGAAACGACCAGCGCCTGCTGTTGGAGATAGCAAGGGCTCATCGTCATCATAGGATCTTGAATCTGATAGAGCTACTTTTGGTTCTTGTTTCCGAGTTTTAACTAGTCTCGGTGAAGATTCTATCATTTTTTCCTCTTCGATTTTGGTCTTAACGTGGAAGTTCTCCAGTGATTCGGCGGCGTTTTGGTTGAGGTTCTCTTGGCTGAGTTTCTTATGAACGGCGAGTAAAGGAACGTCTTTCCAGGTAGTGTTGCAGACGGGGCACACAAGGCTGCCATGTTTTCGAACATGCGAAGCTATGCACGGGAAGTGAAAAGCGTGTGAGCACTCCGCTGTGTAAATAGCGGTGCCCTGACCTGTCTTCACGCTGTTCAAGCAGATTCCGCAGCTACTCTGAAAGGAACAATAGCAATAACATATTAAAACGAAGCCAGGATTTAAAAGTTAATATCTTTTAATTATTACTATGACCTTAAGCCAAGATCGAATGACAAAGTTCCTTCTCTTAACATGTAAAACGTAATATGATTTTGAAATGCTTACTCTGAACTTGAAGCTATTCTTGAAGAGAGAAAGCTTGAGAGGAGATCCAGGAGAAGACGGGTTAGAGCCGAGTGATGATTTGGAGCTCCTAGTTGCTCTGGGTGTGGTTTTGCATTGGAGACTAGGGCTCTCATTCGTTGAAGGCGCTTCAAGAGTCGTAGTTCTGCAACGCAAGCTTGGGCTTGAGACTGGTTGAGACTGCAAACGAGGAGTAGAAGGGTTGCTAGCACTCCTAAAAAACGCTAGCTTTGTACAGCTTCTGGGGCTTGGACTCGGACTGGGACTAGCACTCTGATGCTGCTTATCCGAAATTGCGGCCAGCTCTGAATCTCGAGGGATCGTTGTGCAAAAAGCTCTTCTCCAACCAGTACCCATCTTCACAAACCAAAAGATAATAACCAAAAGTAAACTCAATCTCTATCTATTCCCAGTTCTGTTTATCTCTTCTAAAGACGGAGAAAGAAGATAAAAGCAAGACAAAGAAGTTTTGTTTTGATCGATCTGAGACTTCTGCCACAGAAGACAAAATGTTAAGATCGAGTATCAGCGATACGAGCCTGGGATCAAATGATATAAAGTAAAGATACAAAATGACCATGATATTAACAGTGAAAGAAACTCCAGGGCATTTCTCTTTCCCTCTTAAAGCTCTCCTTCTATTTGCCCTCGTCCCTTTATTAGATAGCCTCAAAAACAGCTATCTATGAAACCAAAAGCCTTTGATCTACTCTTATTCACTCTTTCTCTCTCTACCTCTCCAGCTTGCTTTTTCTCTGCTTGTGATACAGAGAAAAGGGAGATTTTCCCGGGCGGAATATTTATATTCATTTGAAAAGGTAATTTCGTAATTTAACCGAGTAACCGGCACGTGTTGGAGGTAATTTTCACATAGACAGTCAACGGCCAGGGCTCTGTCTGTTTATATTACGTACTGGCCACGGACCTCTAAACTCATGATCGGTCATCGCCCATCTCTTATATGCTCCATTGCTCTTTTACACTCTGTTCACGCGCCAGATTGATAACTGTATCTCAAACAAACTTGCCATTTTCCCTACCACGTTCTTTTCACATTCATAGACTGCAAGTGGATTCAGATGTTGCCTTATCGGACTTTTCACGTTATAAGTGTCTAGAGAAATTATCCCATACACAACAACGTGCTAAGATTTTCCTTGTATCAGCGATAACAGCCGTCGATTATCTTACATCATTAAAACATGATGATAGGGGACCAACAAGAGCCGCTCCAGTATGGTACTCGTAAAAATATTATAATAGGTAGTTACCCCATGTCATGATATCAAGTTTCCATGCATGCACTCGAAAAATTAAACGACTAGGAACCTAGGATGCAGGCTATTACAGTGTACGTAAAAAATATTTGTTTTTTTCGGAGTTAAAAAACTTGATGTCAGGGTTTACAGCTTTGCATATCTTGGTGTGTTAATTACCATGTCAGTGTTAAAAAGTGAAAACATTAATGGTAAATGAGATTAAAGACTCAGTCGAAAGTTAAAAAGGAAATGACAATTTCACCCAGGGCTCAGACACCCACATGTTGGTTCCTTTGTAGGAGTGTCAGTGGTTTGGAGGCCATGAAATAGGCATACATTGGGGCCCCCTTTAGGCTCGGATATACTGTGTACTGCCATTTCTGTGTTTTATCCTGACCAAAGAAAACATAGGCCATCCTTATGGGGTCTTGCTATAAGGTCACGCTGTCCTTCTCCTCCCCCCACATTTCGTCCATGTACTTTTACAGCTATTTCAGAGATTTATCTTCGGATTGGTCCCGCGATCGGATTGAATCGACTGCTCAAGCAAGATGTTTTTTGTTTCTGTAGTATTACGGCAGATAGCTTTTTACCCTATTGAATGGGGTTTGTATGTGTTGTTCTTCTGCTTGTGAATCTGCAGGAAACCTCCAAATTTATTGAAGGAGTAAGAGTAAATGAGAGCAACAGTCCCGAAGTAATAATAAATACGGTACCTTCCCGAAAAGAGAGAGCTTCAAATTCAGGGTCTCAGAGTGAAGAAACGATTGCAAGTGCAAGGGAGTGCAATTATCATAAACAGTCAACAATTGCGACACTCACGTGGGGCCCTTTTTCTAGGTCATTTTTGAAACTCCAACTTAACGCCGTTTACCCTGTTTTTATGCTGACGTTCTTCGGACATAGGGAACCCCAACTCATGGACTGGGTTGGTTTGGTTTTGTGCAATTGTCAACTCATTCCGGGAATAGAGTAACGCAATCATCCACTCCAGTCTTAGCCTAAATGTAATCATCCACTCCAGTCTTAGCCTAATCATTTTTTAATTAACATGTTTAGCCTTAATCCCATTTTATTATTCGAGTTAGGCAAAGTTAAGCAACTTTTGAAGTTGCTTTTTTTGGGAGGGGCTACAAGGTTAGGGTTTAGTGATGTTTAACCAGTTTCATACAATGCTTTGGTTTCGGGAGACAACACTCAACCCGGGCCTCGGAAGAATTAATTCACTGGCAAAGTGTGATTTGATAGATCAAATCCCAGCAGCACGCATGCATGCATGCACTGTTGGTTTCATTCCACCCCATTCCATTTCCATAATAGGGCCAATAAAGAAGCAGACTTGATCATCTATCTCATAGTTGCCAAAACCCAAGTGATGCTCAATTTGGGATTAATTAGGGACCATTTAATTTGGCATATAACATTAGCCGCATTGTCCAACAAGAGCTACAACTTAGCTTAGCTATAGCTATGGGTATAGTAATGGAGATGTTACATTACATTGTATAGATGGGATGTGACAATTCGTGTTGAATCAATCCTGCATACAAAGTACAACGAAAATTGTGGCCAAATGTCAAATGCCCTTGTTTATTTTAGAACCATGCCTGTGCTTTTGCTTTTGCTTTTGCTTTTGACCTCTCTCTCTCTCTCGCGGTCCAATTATCTTTCTTTAATTTGACGTGAAGCTGTGGAGCACTTAGTAATCGACCCATCTCTAACAAATGGACATAATTCCAATGCCCTAAAATCTTCTTCGTTATTCATGGATACTCGACTATTACGCTTCCCTAGACAAGACAATTTTATTAATATAATGATATTATTTTACAATTTTTTAAATATTTTTATTTATTATATTTTATTTTTCCCGGTTGAATTCGTCACACCTACAATTTTCTATACCTCATGTGCATATATATATATATATATATACACACACACTATCTCTCAATTGAACCAATCACACCCATAACTTTTTCTGTTCTGTATTTATGTATACACTAAGATTCATCAAATTAATTAATTAATTAATACAGAAGAGGACAATACATAATGATTAATCCATACTGGTCTCTTCCCATTTTTTCATTTTGGGGTAAGCAAGAAATTGCAATGTCTAAGAAAAGACGGATGCATCTATTTTTAGACTGCTTAACTTATACATCATCATTCATCATGGGGTAGTTTATCAGTTCAGGGTTCTTAATTAATAACTAGATACAAAACTATATATATATATATATATTATAATATAAATGAACAAACCTAATCTCACCAAACCCCACAACAAACTTCTTGACCAACGGCAATAATAAATTTGGCATGGCATATGCTGGTTAATTAGTTTATTATTATTTTAATTGTAAAAGAGATTTAGAATTTAGGAAAATGCCCATAAATCACATGACATAACAGGACATCCCATATGGAAAGAGATCCCATTATTTTTGCTAATTGACTCCCAACTTGCCATTCATAATTAATTTGCTTAAAACCCCAAAAGCACTTATCAACACCCCACCCCCCCATAAAAAAAAGCACTTTTTTTGACCATTTATTCTGCAATGCACCGCCATGTGGAGGACATGGAATCAAATCCTCTTTAATTACTTTCTTCCAGCTTTAATTAATTGTTTAATTATTAATTTAAATTTGGGATCCCAAATACCATAACCCCATTTGTTAGTTAAGATTACTTAGATTTGGTTTTGTCACTACTTCATATTTCCTTAATATTTAATTTAGATTCTATTTTTAACATCAATAATTAAGACAGAGATTAAGATTTAAATTATTTTTTGTTGTTGAGATGAGATGTTGCACTTAATAAGGCACATGAGTAGCAATGGCATGGCCAACATGGTCTTTTTATTATATTTATTTGGTTTAGAAGTTTAAGATTCAATGATTCTATGCTTCGGCAATTCGATCAATTAATTAATACATACATAAATAAAATTTTCGTGTTTTAAATTAAATTTGTTACGCAAATGGTCAATTTGATAACAACACGACATAAATTTGTTGTAGTATAAAATTAACAAATTTATGTTGATTTAACAGTGTAGTGGGAATTCAGTAGATTGGATTAGATTAAATGTTGTTTTACTAAATTCATAAATATTAATAATTTTTTTGTTCATTTAAGAATTATATATACTCAACGTATAAACGAGAATAGTATATAATTCACGCTTTGATTTTAAATATTTATTTTATAAAAAAGATAATTATAATAAAAGGAAAAAATAATGCAAATATAATAAGATATTATTTTAATAAAATAATTAAGAAAATAAAAGTTATGAATAAATTCATAATCACTAATAACTTTTAGAACAAATTGTTAATGCTAAAAAAGTACGAAAAATAAAAAAATACAAATTATTATAGAATTATATAATTATAAATTTTATTAAAAAAATAAGTATCATATTAAATACTAATTTATTTTTTAAGTTTTAAAATATATATTTGAGGGACTAAAAAACAAGATTTTAATTATTTATTTAGGACATATAAGAAATTCTTTAAAAATTAACCTAAATTAGCACTTATATCCTCGACTTTTGCTTTGATTTAATATAGTATGTTTATTAATTATATCACCAATTTAATATTTATTTTATAAATTTAAAATAATAATAATTAATTATTTAAATAATTATATTTTATTGACATAGTTATAACCAATAATTTAAGAAAATAAAGTTGGGAATAATTCATAATCCTTAGTAATTTTTAGAATAAACTGTTAATGTTAAAAAAGGACGGGAAATAAAAATGATAAATTATTCTAAAATTATATAATTATAAATTTTATCGAAAAAAATAAGGGTTATATTGAATACTAATTTATTTACTAAGATTTAAAAATATTTATTTGAGGATTAAATTAAAAATATATATATATATATATTTATTTAAGATAAATAAAAAAATTCTCAAAAATTAGTTTGAGTAAGCGCTTATATCCTCGACTCTTCTTTTGATTTAATATAACATAATTATTAATTATATTATTTATTTAATAATTATTTTGTAAATTTAAGACTTCTCAGTAAGTCAGTTTGATTTCGATGTGGAGGCCCACTGAGATTATTCCAGGTGGACCCAACTAGAAATCCTGCAATGATTGGACAATACAAAACGACTCAGTGATAAAGGGTTGAGATTCTGTTTAGGCTTTATCTTTGCTATGAAATGGAGCATTGATAGCCATTGATCTGATTGGCTTATACAATATAAACCAGGCAAGAGAAGTGACATTTTGCAAATGGGTCCTTCAATTTTTGAAAGGTTGGAACAAGAACACGTACATATTTAGTCATAAATCAGCACGAAAACGAAGCCCAAGCACAAAAGTAAACGCTACCACTGCCATAAACAGAGTTTAAACACACACCACAAATGCATACGATCTGATCCGTCTCTATAACTTTCTTCTTCATTTATTGCCAGTTCGGTTTGTAGGTCATCGCTTTATGAAAAATGGACCAAACCCAGTTGCATAATCACACATAGTGACATCATTTTTAGCCCGGTGAAGTTACTATTCGAAATGAAATTTTGAGGACTTGACTGTTATCATGCATCCTGTCATGATCTTGTAGACAGTTTAAGTAGGTCAAAAGTATTACCAGAAAATCAAGCAATGGTAACAGAGGTGAGAATTTGTTGGGTCATGGGGACAGCTAAGTAATCTCTTTAAATGATGTAAGCAAAGTCGGATGCAAAGAATATGGAGGTTAGGATAATCTAAATTATCTCATTCTCAGTGGATATCTATAAGTTCTCTACAAGGAAAGGAAGAAATTATTGTACTAGGAACTTGCTTTTCACCTAAAACCATACTTTTGTTGTCACGCAGCAGATTCTAAATCTCTTGATGTTGCCAGTTATTAGTTTATAATACACGCTATTCCTTTCATTTCAATTGGTCATTGTCTTTATTTTGCCTTCTGTGTTGCTTCTTCACTCTGCTAACGGCTTGTTTTACACCTGGAGGAGAATCTAGACATCTTTTTTTTTTTTTTTACCACATTCGGGAGTCTGCCCCAAATTGGCAATGAAGAGATATAGCATAATTATAAGAAACAAATTTCAGTCGTGGAGAAATTAGTAATTTGACCGGTTAGAACTTTCAACAAACACGTAGTGGATGGTGATATGCATTCAGTAATGACAATTGCTGTTGATACAAAAGTGATTATTGAAGTGTATGATTGTATTTAGATTAGTTATATATTGACAAATCGTCTGCTCTTAGAGTCAAAAAATGCATTATACAAATGGGTAGTGCGAATCTAACAATCATTATGAATACCTATAATTTCTCCAATCAATCTCTCTCTTTATGAACTTTCATACCAACAAAGACATTTAACAAATCCAACTCCCTTGTAATCATCATAGAACTTATAGAATAAAACAATTAGACATAGGAGTATATCACTTGTGTGCTTTCACATGCACATGCCATCAAATCATCTTCATTTGTTTAATATGAGTAATATTTGTTTGATATCCTTACTTCTACCCTACATGATTGTGTCAACATTTGACATTCACTCATTACACGACAACGTGGTGTAGAACTTATGATATTGGTTGATAATGTTTCATGCACATGGTCTGTTGTTCCATTATTCAGCAACAAGATGTTGTGTGCATCTGCTTATTTCTTAATCTCTGCCCAGCCAAATTTGGAGCTGCTAGTCTTGGGGCTGTGGCACGCAGGAGAGCTACAGATGATGTTGATACGAAAATTGTTAATGGTAATAGAATTGGTTGTTTATTGACAATCATTCGGTATTAGAGTCAAGCCCATCATTATAGAAATAGAATGAAGAATAGCACGGGCATAAAGAAATTAGTAGAAATCAGACTACAGTTAGTATTATCTTCATCTGTTTAACGAGACCTTCATTCATGTTTGAAGATCCTATTCCTCCATTTTCAGTCTTTTCAAAGGATCTTGTAAACAGTAGTACCAATATGTTATTTTGTTGGGTTCCATCAACTGTCAAATCTTTGAAATGAAATCTTTTACTCTTCTTGTTGGGTTATTTCCCAGCACCAAATAGGGGGGGTGTGGCTTTTTACTTTGCCACTCCTTGCTTGTTAGATATGCTGCAAGTTCAGCTCTCTCTGTGATGCCACTGTTACAGGAAAATGGTTTTGGCATTCTCCTTTTTTCAGATGATTCATTGAAGGAATGGGCAAAGATATTCGAAGCAGGTCATGGGCTTTAATCCCCTTGGATTGATAAAGAAACTGTCCCTCATTGAGCCGCAGAACCTGGAGAACATGTTCTCACTGATATATATGGTCAAAACAGAATGTCAAAAAATCATAAACAAATGTCACCATTAACAATCTTGTCATTCATTTAAACTTCTGGTTCATCTGTCATAACAATGAGATTGATTATATCCATTTCTGGGTAATACAGACACTGTTGTAAAAGATAAGGAAAACAAGAGTAGCTAAAATGTCTAAAAGCTATTGCTGTTCTAAGATATGAAAGCATTGACATGTATTCATTGTGGCAGATAAAAAAAGAATAAGAAAGTCACAGCGAAGACGTTATGCGGATAACATTGAATTGGCCTTATCACACAGAAACGATGCATATTTTCCACGCTGTTTCAGTTCCATCACTTTCAGTCATCCATAGTAGTAATTACACGGTGATAACATGTAAGTTCGGATTATTGCACAGTTATACATGCTATTCATATTTCTAGACTAATACTCCCACGAGCAACGTGAGCATAAGACACCACAACCCAGCCAAACAACAGTCACACATACGCACAAGAACAGTGTATAATACCCGCCAGCTCCTCTCTCTCTCTCTGTCTGTTCTGCCATGGGTTACATTATTTTTGATTCCCCAACATCATATGCATGATGCTAGAATATCCCCACTGCTAATACATGCATAAGTTATTCAGCTGCAAGCACAACAATAATGCGGCCTATCAACTTCGACTGATAATCACATGAACACCTTCCGACAAGCATATCTTCAGCACTGGCGATATCTGTATAAAATAAGTTCCAATCTTTAAACCCAACACATGATTACAGTTAACTATACCCAGCAAATTGTTCTTCCCCACGTAAATTTTGCAGCTCAAATTGAAGTTAACTGAATGCTTTTTAAATGTATTCATAGAAATAGTGAAATGATTCAGAGAGAAACAAACAGGAAAGTATGGCACAGACAGAGAGACAGTTAACAGAAACGGGTTTACAAATAACAGGATAGTGTCTTCTTTCACCACACAAACATACAAAGTAGTTCAACGAACGATGCACTTTACAAACTAAGGTACCCTGTTGGGAACACGAACTTGTCCGGACTCTATGAAGAGATCCAATCTAGAGAGAGTCAGGTACACCACCAAATACAAGGTCTAGGAGTTTTATAATTATGATAGAAGACTAGAAACATAGCTTACACAATATAAATCCCTTGCATTGATAACACAAACATAATAACATAGTAAAGCAGATGGCCAATGATTAATTTTCTACCCAGTTCAACACCCTTGTGCCTGGCACCTTCCGAGAGGATATAGGATATGTGATTTCTTCTCCTGGAAATCATCTCCGGGTACTGCTGGATGGATAGCACCAATCATATGTACTGGTAACTAGCTCCTGCTCCGGCATTTCTCCACAGCCCTTGGTGCTACACAAACCAAAATTTCCAGGAAAAGTAAGCTTAAGTAAATGAAGTTCAGGCAAACATAACTAGTTCATGAACATGAACTGCAGAAGGCAGAATTGAACTTGTGCCATGGCCTCCTTATAAGATAATATTGGACATATAAGTGAATTTATACTATGCAAGAATACCATATCCAACAACATTAAGTTAATATCAGTACTTCAGACATTCTATAAAGTTTGGGAAAAAACAATCCAACCAAAGAAGTTCAATTTAAATTTTTTCTTAAAGGAAAAAATGATCTCTATACATTCAGTTAGGCATATCTACCAACAAGTGACAAATTTGCTCGAGTCTACAGTTATATTTATTATCTAATCATACAAAAACTAAAAACAATGATCATGAAAGCTAGCAATTACAGCCAAATTAAAATTGTGTTCATTAATGAATTCCGTTTTCCAAAGAATTTCAAAGTTATCCTGGATAATTTGGATGTTGAAAAACAATATAAGAAAACATCCAGGTAATGTTAACTACATCCAAATTCGAAACCAAGAAATAAAATCTATCCCTGGGTTCAGGATGAGAGCAACACAAAAGTCTATAATTTTGCTTGTGATGCAAGTGTGACTAAGGGCATGTTTCTTAAAAGAATACAACTTCTGGGTTACAGCTCATGGAGTACCATGTTTGGTTAAGTAGATGATTGCCCATGTAATATACATACCTAGGCCAATGGCATCAGAGCTCTTCATGATCCTCAATCTCTTGCATGTATCAATAAACATCCTGGAATGAGACATTGAATTAAATTACAAAGCAAGATCAAGGATCAATCCAGCATTGTATAATGTATGATGTAATCCAAGCATCATAAGTTATTATGAACCATGCACTTCACATTAACAAGCAGTTATTTCTGACTACAGTGCTGACTATTCCTTCCGCCATAAATCAGTGTAGCATCTTAGCATAAAATATCAGTGAATAATGCTTTGGACTTGCCTAGGTGCAAAACTAACAGATTGACTGATATTGGCTTTCATGAATTTTGTAAATATGACTTTATACATCCTTATGTTACTTGAGAGAGAGAGAGAGTACTGTTCCAATGAGGATTTTCCAAAATAACATCTAAAGCAACTAAGTTACAGTTATCTAATATTAGCTACAGTAAAAATACATATCCTTCTTGCTATGATTTGTTGCCTATTTTCACATATGAAAACAAAACTATTGATGCACTATAAAAACAATGTTATAGCATGCATGTGTTGACGCCCTTAGATCATATTCCTAATTGAAACATTGCCAAGGGCTATTCTTACAAGCCGTGAAGCAGCTCCAATTGTAACTAGGGCTTGATCCAACAGATAACAATCCCTCCGGCATGATCCAACAGATAACAATCCCTCAGGCATGATCGCCGTGCTTAATACATTTGGCAAACTCATATCATCCTCAAGCATTCTAATACCTACAAATAATAGAATTGCTACTTCTTTGAGCTTCACATTTGCGATCAAGCTTCTTAATCTCTTCCATGCTACAATATCTGCACCATTGCTCGTGCAAATAGCATGCTTGTGTAATAACTACTAGACATTTCAAATAGGCTCAACGGCAATGGCAAGTTTAAGTCATTCATGTAACTGGCAGGCAGAAATCAAGCGACAAGCAAAACATAAAAGGAATTAGAACTTACTCCCATGGGACATCACCCACAAGCATCCAATCCCCATCTTTGTCTTCATAAGTAAGAACATATTCTGAACCATGCAGGAGATCCTTCAGCTTGCTCTCACTCAGCATCTCCCTGGCCAGAGCTCCATGAGACCCGTATTGGCCTGACATCACATGAAAACAGCAGTAACCGGATCCATACAGATCAGAATGCATATCTTCAAAGAAATATCCGCACAGCGCAGATTTCATGTATATATTATCCACCGACCAAAATCTGAGTTTAAATAAAATGTTAAAGAGAGCTCACCAATGGTAAAACAGCTGAACATCTTCTCAAGAGCAGAAGACAGCTCTTGATATTTAGAGTAATTTTTCAAGTCCACTTTTCTTAAATAAGGAGCACCATCCATGCTGACCTTGATAAATAGAGTACCAGGACCTGCTTTTCCATCTACCTCATTGTTCTTAGAAGTGGTAGCCAACGAGTTCTTCCTAAAAGATCTGATTGGTGGCCAACCCACAACCTGTGCCCTGGCATCAAATAAGGAAGATTGTTGATTTTTCTATCATAGTCAAGTCGATATTTACCACAAAGACGATGTTGCACTTACTTGGTAGCAGGTGCACTGCTATTGTTATTTGCAGAACTATTATGGTTGGTTCTAGTCTCTTTGGCAGGATGGGACCTTTCCTGCACTGCCTTCTGGCCTGCTATCTCTTTTAATTTGGCTGGTTGAGGCCCAAGGTTCTCCGGCAGAGGACCTGGCTTCAGCCCCAAGTTCTGGGCAGTCCTGGGAGACAATAGCTCAGAATTAGAAAGATATTTCCCCTGCACCACAGATCGGGTAATTTTCAAGTTAGACACCACTGGAGAAAAAACTTTCAATCTCCATCAGCCAATGTGGTGGTTTTACCTCTGAGAATCCATGCATAGCATCAGAGAACCCCCTTTTGTTTCCAGAAACAACATTCTTCTGTGATGGGTAGTGGCTATCATTTGTAGGATGCAATGGGAACAGCGGCTTCTCATCAAGTTGTGCAGAATTTAATGGGGAAAGTTCTGAATCTCTCCGTGGAGACTGGGATCCAGGAAGCCCAAGCCTCAGCTCTGTAGCCTTGAGATTTAGACTAGTCTTGCTCTCACTGGAAACACTGGAAACAACTGAACTGTCCACAGATGAACAGTCTGATACTCCCATGTAGTTACGCTCTTTTAATTCTGAGCTGTTGCAACATACACTGTTCATGGAAGACTGAGAAGCCAGTGAATTAACATTTCCTGGACATCTCTCCTCCCCAACACCAAGCAGTGGTGGACACATCAAATTTTAAAAAAGGAATACACAGTTCTTTACAGCCTGCATAATATAAAAACAAATACTCATTTAGCATACAGAACCCATGCAAAAACTACCGCTGCTAGGATATTCAGAGAATCCAAATCACAAATACCCAGAAAATGAAAACAACAAAAGTGATATAAAGAGGAATAGGTTCCTTTTAACCATTTTTCAAATGTAAACATTTGACTATTAACTTTCCGAAAGCAATACATTTAATAACAGCTGGCTATCCTTGTTAAGCAATCAATTCAACATAGATTAAATGAATGATTAGTGGTGAAATTTTCCTAAAATAAACAAACATTCCTTAAATCACAATTCATGTTGTGTGTTATGCTAAAAGGAACAAGATCAAAACAGATACCACTATCACAAAGTTAACAGACCCATTAACTCAGAGTAATTGGCATATGTAAATTAAGGTCTTACTAGTTCCTCCTCTGCTTTAAAACACCTCAAAATCACTGTATGGTTCAAAAAGATCATTTTGCTTTAAGTGAGCTGATTAATAACCAAAAAAAAAAAAGAATGAAATTCATAAAATACGAATACGAATACAGATTATGAAGCTACGAAAGTCAAACCCAAGCTTAGAAATGGTGTCATGATGAAATTAAGCAGCATACATGTTTATAATCCAAGAGATCCAAACCACTTTTGGTAACTAAGTATGCTCACAAGAAACAAAGATTAAACGCAACTAATAGAAAAATAAACACTTTGCCAAAATTAAAATCCGAAACAGGGTTTGAACTAGGAGTAACTGCAACCAGGAATGCACAAAAAACTAAATGCATGCAAAAATTCAAGCAACAAACGCATTTACCAACCCCCAAAAGCAAAAAAACAACATATGCATAAGCTAGAAAGGTAACTAGATACTGGGAAAGTGCGGGAAAATGGAAAAAAAAAAGTACTAGTATCGATTTCCCGAAAAGAAAAAAAATCAGAGCATATGCTGAGATAACGCAACATTAAGACCTCCACTCTTGCCGGCGTAAGTTTTAGTCAAACTGGGTGCATCCACTGTACGGAGACTGACAAGTAACAACATCATACATAACCCAGAACATTTACACAGTTTCTCCCCTTTAATTTTTCTCAACAATCAAACTGCAGCTAAGTAAACAAATCACAAAGCACGAAGCAAAACGATAAAGAGATCAAACAACCAAACGAGCAACAAATCTACCAAAACAGATAATGACAAGACGAAAACAAATTACTCAGCCATAGACCAACAAATCGTGCAAGAGAAGCTCACAACAAGAAAGGAAGTTAAACAGGCTTACCTGGTCAGTTCAATGGATCACTATCCCAAGAAGAAGAAGAAGAAGAAGAGAATGAATTTGCAGAGAAGAGTGTCCACAGAGAGAGAGAGAGAGAGAGAGAGAGAGAGCTAAGGACCCTCCATTTGGCAGAAAGTAACAAAAGCTTATTTGCTGTCCGATGTGAAACTCTCTGCATTAAAATATAGCACTTTTATAAATGTGCCTTCTCTTCCCCTCTCTTTCCTTCTTATAAAAAAAAAAAAAAAACACTCCTCTTTTTTTTTTTAATCATTTCATAATCCGCCGAACGATTGAGGATGGATGGTCCGTGATTGTGGAATTTCAGCCGTTGATCTTCGCAGCAACTTTAAACGATTTGTAGAGCGAACTATGGTGATGCTGGGACCTTGGCTTGGAAAAACAGTTGTAGTAAAGTTAATCAGACGATCCATATTGTCCCTATCAAGATGTACTTGGCAGGTATTTATCTGATTAGCTAAGCTTCAGCCTCAAATTCAATGGTAAGTTATGAATCTTGTGTGTGTAATTGACACACTCTTTTAACGTGTTTTGTATTAATGCTTACACGCGCGCGCGCTTCAACTTTCTCCTTCCATGTCGTTACCAGAAATCCTACTCTTTTACTATTTTCCTTTTTTGCCCTTGATTAGTTGCTTATTTGCTTGTGAGGAGCTATTGAGAGCATTGAGCACTCTATGAACCGGCCAGCTGTTGATAAGCGATTTGTTGCCGTGAAAAATTAGAAAGTACTGGGCCACAGGCTATCATGTCCTCCGGGCCATAAACGATTAGGCACGGCTTGCTTACACGTAGCCTAATATACTTCAAATGTTTCTAGTTTGATGCCCCAGCAGGGGTAAGCTTGTCTTTTAGCAGCAAAACGTGTCAAAATCAGTGCCCTTGAACGTCGTTTCCCCAACAAACTTTAAGATGAACCGATAAGATTCGTAGGATGTCCGAAACTATTTGGGCGGTGATTCTTATTCCCTTAAACCCCAAATGTAAGAAGACCATTTTACCCCCAATCAAACCGAATGCTTTGGACTTTATTGGAAAATAATATTTATCACATCCACGTCATCCCAATTGCCAAATACCAAGCGCCTTTCCCTCTCTTCAAATATCGCCGAGAGAGAGAGAGATGGTCGTAATAATAAGAAGAAGCAAAGAAAAACAATTCTTGTTTAGCCAAATATAACATAATTCAACCACTCCACTCGTTACTCTCCTATTTTAACATCAAGATTCCTCTCCTCCATTGCCCCATGTTACATGAAAATTACTAATTTAATGTCTCAAATACCCTCCACTCACATGAAATGACCTCCTAATTGGGTCCTACCCACTTCTATCACATGCTCTAGTTGGACCCTTGTATGGGGTCCACTCATTGCACCCCACATGACACATCGGTAATTTAATTACAGGTACATAATTGGATGCCCGTTATGAGGGTACTTTGGTATAATCAAATTAAGAGGGATAGAAAAGGAATTTCCTTAAAAAATGGGTATGTATAATAATTATGCAGAGGATAGAGTGTAAGTTACGTAGAGGGCATTAAGTGCGGGGTGGGATATATAGGGGACAAAGAAAAACAGAGTGAAGCGATATGATGTACTGGGGGACAAGAAAGCGGCTTTTAATTTTGGATTGCCGGGTACAGAACGCGACATATAACTTCCTGCACTATTCCCTTTTCTCACGCGATCCCATCCCGGCTTCCGCTACACGCACTTCTCTGATGAACAAAGGTTCTCTACTGGTGGGAAAACATCATGCACGCGCATTGGTCTGATGCGCGGGGAAGAGATTATTGAGATACTTGTATGTGCTTTGTAAGGAAAGGGTGAGATTTTAATAACCATCATTAACTGCCACCGCCAATGCTCGCTTTGCCCTTAATCCATGCATACATGTAGTCGTTGAACATCATGTACATACTGCTCCTCTCCCGTATTCTGTCATCGACATCGTAACCCTTTAAACGTCGTCGTTTCATCAATTGGGCCATTCATCCAGCTTTTCCATCAACGGAAATGGGCCTGGGCCCAGAGCGAAAGTCGTTGTTGCAGTGTTGGTTGATTTATTTAAGAACAGATATTACGGGATTATGCCTCGGACACCGGAGGCCCCCCGGATTTGACTCAGGGTGTGGTATTAGCTTGGTGATACTGATAATGACAGTTTAGGGTTGAAATAATAGTGGGCCACCAGCCGGAGAAGGGGGTGTTGGGTTTAAGTCAGTCTGTGTCTGATGAGGAGGAAAAGGTCATGGGTCATAGACTTTGACGCAAGCCCGTCCGTGCGAGCATGCACGCACACGGGTGAAGTGAATTATGAGGCAGTGAAATGAAAGCAACACTCTACCTGATTTATAAAAATGATAGCTACATTCTTAGATATTATAGTTTTTAATAGACTGTTGACTTCGACTATTTGGTTGTCTTTACACCAAATTAATGGCTGAGCTCTTTCTTATTATTAATTTTTGGTTCAAATTTGGGCTCGATGCATGGACCATTGGCCTTCTATCTTGGCCCATTGAACTTGGAATAGTTGAAGCTAGGCCCCGTCAAGAGAGCAGCGAAGAAAGTGGACTAAAGAGGATGTGGTACACAAATGCAAGATTCGACAAAAACCTTTGTAATTTTGTCGATAGCTTTGTTTGATTAAGCGGCAGATTCAAGACACAATTGTACAAGTACAGTAACTGCACGTTCTTACAGGACTAACTGGATGAAAATTTGTATGATCAGGAGCAGCATTCATCTGACAGTCTTTACATGTTAGTTTAAGATACAATTATTCTGAGAATTTATCTACAATATGTATGTTTTCTGGCACTGTGACCTTCTCCGCTGCAGGAGGCTTGCACGGACATGCCATTGCTACAAACTTCGGAAACTGATCCCCCGGCATCGATACTAGCATGCTTTCCTCTTGATTTTGCCTTGATGTCTGCCAAGTGAATCAAACATTAGTACACTGATCACGCCATCAAATCCTTCATTCAGAAAATAATAATCTTCCATAACCGATTACATATACCAGAAACTTCGTCTTTTACTGTTTTCCCTATACGTTAAGTTCTTATAATTAAGAAAGAGATCAACAAGAGAGGTACATACCAGATGTATAGGTGAAGAAAGAGATCAACGAGAGAGGTACATACCAGATGTATAGGTGAAGATTTCCGGGGTAAGTACTGGTTGTGTATATTCGTTTGGATATTATCCGCGTGATCATCATCTTCAGTAGAAGGTAGAATGAAGGATCGAATTTTTTCCCAGTGAAGCCAACAAGTAAGAAAGCCACTCATGCAAAATAACAGCATCAAAAGAAGAGCTAAACCAAGAGGGAAATCTATGGATGGCCCAGCAGCTGATAATACTTCTTCATTCGCCATTAATGATTGCTCTTCTACTACTCTTTTCTATCCAGTTTTCTTCCTTCATGTAAGCTAAATGAACCGAACGTATAAGAATCAAATTGGCAAGTAATCAAATGGACTACACCATAGCTTTGCCGGCTTGGTGGGGTTGTTGCTCACAATTTATTGAATTCTTTTAGTGATTTTCTTGGGTGGGTGAGGAAGGAAATACATTTAATGATTATCATCAATTCATTTTAACGTACAATTCTAGTGTAGTACGGAAGATAAAGAAGAAGAATTGGCCGGGTCCTACTTGCATTTTGCTTTAATGCTTTCCCCATTTACAAGTCTTTGTTCGGTCTCTACAGTACCCAGCTAGAAGCATGGGGAAGAACAGTCACAGAGTTAATTTGTATAGCTCAAAATGTTCAGTGTGTTTTGGTGTATGGATTCAACTTTGCATGTCAAGTCCACTCCAAAACTAGAGCAATCATAATTAACTTGCGAAAATTATCTCATTGTTAGTCAATGGAATTCATCTTCCTTTCATTCAAGATTTAACCTAGTACTTCTCCTCTTGTGCATATTCTTGATGCTTGAAGATTACTCCAAATGAACCCACCACTCCTAGTAAAATTCTTACTCTCTGATGATGCTGTGATTTCTAATTAAATGCATCTCTCTTTTAATAATTGTCACTTTTCTTTCAGCTTTCTAATCATTCTTTCATGCAATTATGGTGTTAAGCACGGGTGCTTATAAAGTTCTTCACGGAACTTCTTTGTACCATATATTTGTTTTGATCTGCCAATCAAAGAGAAATATGCATATACAGGGGTCGAGCTCTATGGATATTTCTTCTACATCATCCAATGGTAAGCAAATTTATTTGACACCCACCTCAATTTTCATGTTGAATTAGTACAAATATCAAATGGGTGTTTCGAGAAATAATTTGTTGGTTCTTCTAGGCAAATATTATACATTGTGTGAAAAGGATTTTCCTCATTGGAGATGGTGTCTTATGTTATTGGCTTATCCGAAATACACAAGATAATATAGATATATATGATAGTGCATGTAACATCATCAAGTTCTTCCAATAAATAAAGTGCATTGACTACAAATATTAGGTCATGGTCATTTCAATGTCAAGTTAATTAACTATCTATCAATTTGGCTGCTTCTCGTTCCACTTTCTACACTAGTGGAAAACATTATGATTTCATTACCCAATAGACACCCATGAAAAATCCCAGATGGGAGGCTTATCTATATACACTGGTGTTGCTTTCTTTCGAAGTACAGACTAATCCACTATTTACAGCTTACTACTGCGTTCTCCACCCTGGGTTTCCCCCACAGTAGAAATTGCATGCTTTCTTTCAAAATGGGGTGAAACATTGCCCCCATGGTCCAACCCTCTGTTTGGCCCATTGGGCTTACATCAACAAATGGCTTCGACTGAAGTGAAAAGCTCCATATTTGCTGTGCACCCTGGAAATTCAGGTAAAATTTTCCGCTCATCTTTTTAGCAACTGTACGGAAATGTCTCCGCTTCTTCCTTTGTAGATGCATAATTTTTGCCTTTCCTTAAAAGCTAGGCCTCCGTAAAGACTCTATCGCTTATTAGAGATTGCCAAAGAGAGAGTTCAGGATCGTGTCAATTCCAACCAAACCTCTCATTGAAAGCGTAAACAAAAATAAAAAAATCAAAAGCAGTGAATGACAAGACGTACCGAGTTAACAATTACAGCAAAAAGCTGGTGTATTATGCGGACTTGAACTTGTCTTTTGAGGCACTACAGCACTGAAATGTGCGATGAATTGTTTTAAATTCATATGGTTCGTCCATTCTGCACAATTATTAATTATGTACATATATGTCTATAGATGTTGGGCAGTACAGTACATCACTAAACTTTATGAAAGCATAATAATTGAATTATGCATTTGGCAGGGCGTGCACGCAAGGGTTAGGATTCCTTTGGAAAACAGTGTGCGTTTGTTTGTCTTTAAGGACGATGTTGTCTTGTTGTGGGGACTTTGTATTGTACTCTGACTGGTCTTAAGTTTTCAGAGTATGCGGTTGTTCTTATGTCGTGCTTACGACAATACACTGCCGGACACAACTGGTTTCAGTTTTCTGGGTTTTGTTTGCATATCACGAGAGAATCAATGCACGGTTGATTGGTGCCAAAGTCGTCAATTTCTCCGTATGTCTAGAGAAAACAAATATGAAAGAAGATCATGAATCTGCTTTCTCAAGCGATGCAGCAGTCTGAAAGCGATTACTTTATAGAACACCTGGTGGCTTCTTACCGGGTTGATGAGAAATCCTTTCCACTGTATGATTTCAGACACTGTCGTGAAATTTGTATGTTGAACTTTATCAATGTGAATGATAACAAACCCTGTTCTGATGGATAATCCACCAATACCATGAACTCTTTGCGCGCGCGGGCGCGCACCTATGTGCTACCATTTTACAATCTCGAAAAGAAATTGATACTTTCGATGGTAATTGCCCGACTCTGTCGAGAAAAACATAATTGACAAATTGTACGCTTGTAGCTTTATGACAAGCGTGAATCAAACGACAAATCAAGTGAACAAAAGGTAAATGATTGTCTTCTAACTTTCTGCGGCATGTTTCCTTTTGCTAATTACGTAAGTGCCCATTGGCTCAATGATATATTACACATTGAGAATTCTACTTTGGCATTTTTGCAATCATAGACATTTCCAATTAAAGTAGATAACACAATGTCCTGAGAAGTAGACATTACTTATTTCACAATTTAAAAAGACAGGAGAAAAAAAAAATCATTACAATCTAAGCATGTAAAAGTTCAATAATATTACAGAGATTAGGAAACCTGTCTCTAGAAACTTAAACCATATATGTTCTCCTACAGACATCTTCCTCCATAACCTGCGTTTCTAAATAAAGCCTGCTTTATGTCTTCAGAACTTAATACTGCTCTCCGCTCCGTTTCCTGTAACCATGACAAGAATGGGTTAATGAATATTAATCATGGCTTAAATAGGTTAAATGAAGTAAGTAGAAGAAAATTTTGATGAAGTTGGGCAGAGAATTTGCACCTCTAAGCAAGAAGCTTGTATTGAGAAGTCATTAAAGCAGCTAATAACACACTGTTGAATCTCAAGGCCTAATGATTCCAGGGTTGTTACTGTTGACAGCAACAATCCTGGCTTTCCTGCGCAACAAATCTCAATCCGGGTATCCATATTTCTTCTTTCCACATCAAACTGCAAAGCACATAACACGTACAAGAATTTATGTCGGAATTCCAATTCCAATAATTTATCTGAGTTTGGCTCTTTTTAAGGGCTTACTGAACAGTTTTGAATTAATACCTTAGGTGAATTTCTCACCAAGATTTCATTTTGCTTCACATCTTTGAAAAAACTCGTGTTCAAATAATTTGAATCTGCTTCAATTTCTTGCTGCAAGTTATTGATTTTCTCTAGCAGCTCTTTCATGTAGTCTATTGTGTCTGCAAGTATGGATGTTCTGTCCATCTGTGAGCAGAGACCGAGTGAAATCAGACCAAATTAGCTTTCACCTTGTACACAAATCATATGATCAACAATGGAGTTCTTTATTTTTACCTTGCTTATCTTAGGAACTATTGACCTCAGCATTGAGAGCCTGTCATTTAACCGCTTCCTTCGCCTTCTCTCAGCCATTAGATTCTTTGATGGCTGCCCATCTAACTTCTTGCTTCTATTCTTTCTTTCCAGACCAGTTCCCGTGTTAAAAACTGAAAATTCTGGAGATTCATGAATTGGCTCAACTTTGCAAGCAGTTTGCATCTCCAAATTCTGAAAATCTTCAGCAAGTAAATTAGGCTCTTCATCTTCCATCATTGACAACGGAATCTCTTCGTGAATCGGAAATGGCGGCGTGTCAAGCGTATTCATCGATGAATCTGTAAGCTGTGGCGCTGAAAATTCATCACCAAAAGGACAATAGACTTCATTGAAGTTGTAGTTGAAGTCTTGTTCAATCGGTGCAGAGAAACTTTCACATAGAGAATTTGGAAGAATGGCAGCTGGGTTTTCATCAAAACAATCATAACTCCAATTACTACAACCAGGGGACAGAATCTGATTCATTTCTGTGGGGATAGTCTCCCAAGTGTCTCTTCTCAGAGCTAACAGTTCCTCTAAGAAACCGTGCTCACTAAACTCCATCTCTCTCTCTCTCTCTCAAAGAAGTTAAATTGCTATCCAGGCAATGCCTTGAGCAGAAGAAGTTGCACCTAACGGAAGAATATATAGGAACAAGAATGAAAAGGCTATTAATTAATAATAATAAAATACTGGATTATACCATGTATTATGGTTGTATTTTGGGGCCTAACCTAAGATTGAAATGGAATCTGCTTTTGTTTTCCTTCAGCCTTATCCGCGGGAGGGAGGGGTAATTTCGCGTCTTTTTCACCGAAATCTCTGCAATCACACAAACTAAATATTAAAATTGTTGTTACTCTGAAAAGTTTGACCCACATATCTGTCTCAAACGAAAAGGGTTGGTCTTAGCATCATAGACCCTGTCAGGTTCTTTGTATGCTTAAAACCTTTTGGCATTTTTTTATTATTTATTTGAGGCCACAAATAGAATACAAAATACCCATCTCTTTCTCTCACTGAAAAAATTGCTGAGTTGGGTCCCATAACTCGTTCACAATTTCAAATGAGTTGGTGGGCCTCTTTGTTTCTTTCTTCACTTTTCTTATTTGCTCAACTTGCAATCATCCGTCCATTGATATTAACTAAATTAACCACGCAGAGTCGCGGACTAGCTAGCTAATTCATTGTCTTGTTTTCTAATTTGGAAGTGAGGGATGATGCCATTTAAATGTACGTCATCATCACCTCACCTCACCTGCCTGGATTAACAAATGAATTATGGGGAAATTCGGAAGGAACACATGATTAGTTACGCGCCGTACGTAAATATATGTATTGTATAAGCGTATTTATATGTAACTTTGTGCAGTCTATGATCATTGGTGTAGAGGGACTTTATTGATGTTCCTCATTAATCATTATAGCTAGGCTTCTATATTCTATTCCCAATTGTGTGCTCGCAGATAATTAATTTGTTAACTTAACAATGTGACAAAGCTTTTACTATCATGATTTTTGTTGTCTTTGTTGCTATTTGGAATCATATATGGTCTCTCTCTCTTTTTTTTTTCCAATCATTTTCCATGGTTGGTAACCTCGAATCGACATTCAAATTGCACCGTGAAAGTGCCGACATCGAGTCCGATCCAAATGAAGGCAAGGAAATTTTGACTGCCCGTCGTTTATGGCAATAGAGGATAGATAACTTTCAGGTTGTAGTTTTTGGAGCTAACCAGACAAGAAGTAGATGTCCAAATAACATGCAGTCCAACACTAGATTGCATGCAAATTGACTTGGTTTATGATTTTGGAAACCCCGACTGTCAGCAGGCAACAGCACTGCCTATAATAAGAGGAAACTGTGAACCAGGAAGCATGAGTTAATTACCCAGGTAATTACTCAAGTTGCGGTACTGGTTATATAGTTTCTTGTGACCCCAGAACCTAACCACAAGCATAGCATGATAAAGCAAAATAACATAGAAAATTTTCAGAAACGGGGGTGGTTAATTGGCCTACTGTTACCTAATATATCAGCACATGCTCGTGCTCTCTCTATAGACCAAGAAACTAACACCCACCTTCCATATCCAAAGGGGAAATGATTTGGTGCGAGTTTCAAATTGTTTCTACAATATGATTACCTTCGTTTCTTAATTAGCAGCCAGCTAGCTAGGGGCCATTTTTATATATGGAATGATGAAACATTAATTATGATGATCAACATCGATTATTCGTTACTGCAATAATCATAAGAAGAAAATAATACTGCCGTCGGATGAATGTTTAAAGGAATTAACAGATTATTTTGTCTGCAATATAATATGTTGTAAGCTCCAAGTAATTGGAGTATGACATGGTGGGTTTGGATTGGGAGGATTGCTTCGCCAAAGAGACAAATCGAAAGCAGAATATGATTGGAGGATTAGATAAGAGCACGAATGTCGAGGAGAATAATGCATTTTCATGATCTTAGGTTGGGGCAGGTGAATTTTCTCCAAGTGGACGTGGCTTTCTTATAGCTTTTCACGTGTCAACTTAAGAATCTTTTACAAAGTAATTGCGAGCTGCGATCCCTGATGCTGCATAACACACGTGCATACAAAGCATCCCTTGCCCAAATTGTCACCCCTAATGTAAAATAAGGTGATTAAGGGTGGGTTTCTTTGGAAGTATGAATAGGAAAAACCCTAATTTACTCAATTATTTAAGTTTTCTAATATTTTATTTTAACACTTTTAAAAAAACATTATTTAATGCTCCAAGCAGCTAATTAGGTGCTAATCCCAAAATCATCTCTTTTTGGCTAATTGAATTAAGTAGGTATTTTTTAAAATAAATTGCCAAATACATGCTTAAGTGTTAATATGATTCAAGTAACACTTATGAAGTGCTAATTAGCACAACCAAACGGATCCCAAATATGATATAATGAAGCAATGAGTAGCATTCATCTGTAAAAATTCAAGAAAGTTTTGAGATATAGAAGATTGCAATGAAAGAATGCCATGTACATTTTGTTAATATTGATCTTTGAATTTAAGATATACGAATATTTTGAAACACTAAATAAATGTAAAATTATGAATATAAAAAGTGAACTTTTTTGAAATTATATGACACGAATAAATAGATAAAATTGATCTTTTGAAATTCAAAATTCTCGTTTTACAATTAATTGTATGATTTTATAAGGCGTTATTAAAATTTAAAATTTAAAATTTATCAACGTATTAGTAATTTGATTTTGTATCGTTTCAGTCAATGTCATTCATATTTAACTTTGATTAATTATATATTACTATTTAAATCATTTTAATCAACCGTTATATCTTATATAGAATTCAAACTTGTCGTTAAATTATTCTATATATTTGAGTCATTTTTATTTTAATTCAATATCATTTCAGTTAATAATGTTCAAATCTTATATTTGAATTTGAAAATCACTTATTTCTCGTTATGAATTACCTCAATCGATGATATTAATATTTAATGAGATATAATAAGTCTCGAACGATCACATTATTAAGAAAGGAGTTGATACAAAAAGACAATTGACAATTGACAATATATTATATGACAATGACACAACCACCACGAGAAGCACAGGGCAAAGTAGGGCAAATGGTGGTGTGAGAAAACTGCGGGCAGTTTCTCCCCACCACCCCGACACTAAGCGGTTTCACAAACCCTGATTTCCTTCTTTCTCTTCTTTCTCTTAATACAATTTGACCGCCCACAATATATCATTAGGGTTTTTAGCTCTCTTATCAAAACCACTCTTTTTTTTTTTTTTTTTCTTGTTTCTCTCTCTTGCTATCTCTTCACTGTTCCTTTTTATTGTCTGCCTTTGTTTTATTTGTTTGTGCCCATCAAAGAGTAGGGTCCAATAGGGTTCAGTAAAACTGCTAGCCATTGCTGCTACAGTGTCGGAAACAGCCTTTGTTTTTGAAGAGTAGATCGGCTTTTAGGTTTGATTCTGAAAGACTTGTGTGTAGATGTTTCGAGTGATATATATTTGTTCCATAAGGGTCAGTTGTTATATATTTGGTATTGGCATTTTGTATACGTCTTCGTGTAGTTGCAGGAAAAGGGAGCCATTATTAGAGTCTATAAAAGGGACGTTCGTCACGAGTCTTTTCTTCGCAAGATAACGAGGCTAACCCCACAAATCACAACCACTCATCAAAAGATGTGTTATCAGATTCACCTCCTTCTACAGTAAAATGCGTTAAATCTCTCCAGTGCAAATGAAAAATAAATTGCCAGTAAATCTGACGACTGACATTGTAGCTGAGTTTTGTTGCTCGTACAGTTTCATCCTCGCTCTATAGCAAGCATTATTTACAGCTATTGCAGGAAACACAAGTGGGAAACTAAGAAAAAGTTAACATAGATAGCTAATTAGATCATGATACTTGGAAAAATTTAACAAATGGGTTATGTTATAACTGATATTTCGCACGCATTTCTGGCTTATTGGCTAAATTTAGGTTGAATAAAACGAAATACTATGATGAATATCATGCTATTGCCCCATGGCAAATGCATGCATGCATGCATACGAGTTCTTTCATTGTCACTCGTCCTTTCAAATAAATTGCTCCGCTTTGGTTTCCTTGTCACAGAGGGTAGTTACTTCCCAGTAAAGTTTTGTATTCGTTTGAAAAATCTCAGTCTGTGGGGGCATAGTCGGCAGACGAATGCTGAAATAAGTCTGGCTACTTAATGAGAGTGAGGGCATGGCATGCAGAACAGGGCAAACAAAAAGAAATAATAAAGAAAAAAGGAGTGTACTAGCTAGAGACTTGATTGGACAATTGTGGGCAAATTAATGCAACTCGAACGAACATATGAAGTGAAACTTTTGAAGGTTATGGCTATTTCATTACGGTTCACACTTTACAGCAGTTTATACAAATGACTTCGGAAAATAGGATTTACGATTGAAGCAGAATCCAGAACAGTTAAAGAGATCTGAAAAATATACAGTACTGGATATTCCTTGCCAGAGGCCATACATTTCTGTCTGAAGACTAACTGCTCACGCAAGTTAGAAATAAATTAAGGGAACCCACTGACCACAAAAACCACAATCAATCATCTCGCCCTAATTTTGACCTTAAACAATTATTGTTATTGTGTGTGGCTCTGGCTTCTTTGCAGATAATAAAATAATGAACCCCAGAAAACTACAAATGGCGAGATCCATCAAGATTACTGAAATGATCAGTTAATCGGGTTTGGTGTGAGATCATTCATTCTATATATGCTGACTGCTGACTCTAGCTCAGCCTCAGCGGCGGTGGGTCCTTAATCTTACCTGTAACATCACGTAATGATCAAATAATAATATAGAACTCTGATGTTTGTCTTTCCTCAACTGGGAATGCAACATTTCTTTGTTAGACCTAATTGCATAGTTTATAGCTCATATATCCTGGCAACAGTATATTGTATTATGGTCTCATCCGCTTGTGTAGCAACAAAGAACGCTTCACCATTTCAAGCCACAAGAAATCTACTAATCTTCCAACCATAAATGAAGTATGATTTGGTGGTCCTTTAAGTACATTATTAGAAACTTATAGTTGTTTTCCATAACCTAAGATTCTCGAAGACCAGTCATGATCTCCTCAACGATCAAGTTCTAGTTACAACTACATATTCATAATTGATTTCCTCAACAATCCAAGGATAATATGTCCAAATCAAGGTTCTCCTTGGTGAAAATCCTGAACAAAGTATACGAGAATCAAGTTTCATGTCTGGTAGTCACACTACAATCAGGTCTAACCTTTCTCTCGTCAAAGATTGACACTGCAAACGACGATTAAAAACAAAGACAAACAATCTTCTTATACCTTCATACAATCATTTTAAAGATACGTTGTTTCTTGTTTCTTGTACATTTATACAACAGCAATGTTAATATATGCATAATGCTACAGTTGAGAACTTCAACTAGAATTAAGAGCACCAAGATCCAACTTCCAGCTGTGCACCATAAATTCATATTGCACAACTGGCCAGTGCGAGTTCGAAAAGCTTATCCTACTTAATAAAATTTAAGGCTTTGAAATGCGGCATTCTATGGCTGCTTCATTTACGACTATCTTATTCATTTTCGATTATACAACTTGTCTTTATGCATTGATGAATGATGCAGAAATCGGGTCAAATCATAGGTGGAAGACTCCCAAAAAGACAAAAGTTAACCACGAAATCAACCAAAGATTATAGGCTTGATTAAGGATCCATATTTTAGTACGCGGAACCAGCTGGAAAATATGTTTTTTCATTCTGCTGACCAAACCTGCGGTGCAGGAAATTTGCTGGCTTTGAATGTTTATGCATAAACAAAGTTAAAAAGTCACGATGGGACGTGTTCAACTTGCTTCACGTAAGTTGATTCTTTAGTTTATGATTTATTATTAGCTGTTGCTTGCGTCCCGATTAATTGGAGAGGTATCAAGTTGGCTGGCTTGATAAGAAATATTTATTGACAGAAGCATTGAATTTTTTCATCACTAGAATGCTCATTTTCAAAAGCTAAAGATTGTATTATCTTTCCACTGTTAATGATTGAATAATTAAAACAAATTTAGCAAATCTGGTTGAAAACTGCCTTTGGAGAATTTAATCTTCGAGTTAAACTGAATGACATTTCCAGTACAATGACTGCCGTTTTGTTTTCTTCTGTGTTACTTTATTTTCCCTGTTAGGTAAGTAATGGCCAATTGATGGAATTAACCTTGCATCGGCAACCATAAATACTGCCCTAATTTGAAGAGAATGGACTATAATCCATGTACACAGTTGAGAAATACAAAAGCAAAGCGGTTCGTTCAACATTTTGAACTCAAAGCCTTGAAGAGAGAACGTTTGAGGTGAGCATTAATTGAATGACCTGACAGAGATTTAATTATGTGCCAACCGCATATTAATTTCCAGTTCTCTCGAGGTTTGAAAACGGGAGGAATTAAAGAAACCATTCACGATGGACATCGATACATATGAATGGTTTTGGTACGCCCATTGTATAGTATGTGGGGATTACGAAAGAGATCAAAACTGCCTTGAAGCATTAAATTCCTTTTCAAGTATACAATGTACTGCTAGTACTGTTCATCTCCCTCGTCTACTGGCAACTCGGAAAGTAACAGTTCATTATCTTACCTAATATTCGAACTATGGGATCCGGATATCACGAACACTAAGTCACTAACACAAAGAGGATTACGGCTGCTTGATCTTTTATACGTAGGGCTTAAGTAAATGATGCAGCTCGACTGACTACATGTAAACGTACATGAAGGAAATACAACCTAATGCTCGTAATTAGACTGTATTTATTAGTTACAGTATGTAAAGAGTCTGACATCGCCATTGCCCATTGCACGATAAGAATTGAACAAGTAAATTATCCGGTGGAACTGCATGCTATTGTCTAATGTATCATTAGGGTTTAAGATTTGGGGCTCTATTGTGATCAACACCGGGATTCCCTTCCCATAAATTGTTCTAAACACAGCCTACTTTATTGCTATGGCACCCATGGTTCAGATGGACTGAACAATAAGTGCTAGCACATAGGTCAAGTAAATGGAATTCTCCAGGCAAATTATTGTCCAAGAGTGATGCTAAAGGATCCACTGGCATTCTGATTACACAACGAAGTTGAGCCCAAACTTAATTTCAGATCAGCCCATAAAAGCCTGACAAGGAGCTGGTTTCCAAATTCAATGAACCTTGCAATTTTTACCTCTCAGACTAATCAGCCCACGCAATTGACAAGTTGCTATCGTCATGTCGAAACCAACCGACCCACAATAGAACGGTATATCGAATATACTCAAATTGGCCGATTCTGCGTACCCTGTTTATTTTTTCATTAAAGTAATTGGTACGTTACACGAGCAGAAGAGCAAAAGTTGGAAACGCAAAGCAGGAAAATTGCTGAGCGGGCAATTTCTTTCGCTTAATTTCCACGTAACAACCCCCCAAATATAAATAAATAAAGAAACAAAACCATGACTGTGTTATTATTTAATACTATTCCAAGTTTATTTCAATCTTAATTTCTTTCGTTAACTGCCATTTCAAGCTTTCAGAATCACAACTCAACGCTTCTTGGGCTTAGACAATTCTCTCGCATTCGTAACCCTGCTCCCCTGTTTCGGGTGAATTTTGCTTTGTCCTGGAAGTGTTTCGGATATATATATATATATATATATATATGTATATGGGAACTATTGGGTTTGTTTTATTTGTATTTTAACAACAGGATTTATTTCTGGTTATTTGGCGCTTAAAATGTTTGTATAAAGTTGTAATGATTCGATTATGCTATGGCCATTGTTCTGTTTGCATTGCTTTTACTGATTTTTCTATCTCACGGGTTTGATTTGGGTTCCGTGCCCCAGATAGGATTTGCTCATTCACTGGAAGGCTTTAATCACTTGTCCTAGTGATCTTGCGTTGGTTGTCTTGATGTGTTGCAATCTTGAGTTTTCATCTTGTTTGTATGCAGACAACATGGATGCTATAGCAAGTACAAGTCTGTATCCACTTCACCGATGTAAAACTATTCATCTGGTTAGTGTCAACTTCATATTTGTTTTTCTTTTAGATCGTAGAGATTTGCAATTGAGAAAGCATAACGAATTTGTTAAATGTTGAATGCAGGTGAGACATGCTCAAGGCATTCACAATGTTGAAGGTGAAAAGAACTACGATAATTACCTATCTTATGATCTTTTTGATGCACACCTTACCCCACTTGGTTGGCAGCAGGTAGTTACCATTTAAAGTTTTTTGATAATCAGTTTTTATCTCCTACGATCTTGTTGACCATTTTTATTTATTAAAAACTAGAATGTTATATGCAATGCTATTGTGTTGGGAGCTTTTAACGTGTTGTGCTTTAGCTCAAAGGGAATCATTTATGTTAAAGTTTCTTATACTTTACCTCGGTCCTCAATTGTTGTCTATTGTCACTTAGAATTTGCACAAGAGAGTTTCCCCCGTGGTTTATTTCCTTGCATCTTTCTGTATGATATATATTTTTTTAATGGATGAACAGTGCTTTATAATGATTCTCTTTACAATGACAGGTCGATAATCTGCGCAAGCATGTTCAAGAAACTGGACTTGCTAAGAAAATTGAGTTGGTCATCACTTCCCCTTTGTCAAGGTGGTACTTTATATTATGAAGAGTTTATGTTTTGCACGCTTTTAACAATCATTTAGTAAGTTAACAGCATGTTTGGCTTAATTCTTGCATATTTTTGTCATTGCTCTTGTAATCATGTACTTTAGGTTATGAATTTTATCTTTTGGATTGTAGGACCATGCAAACAGCAGTAGGAGTCTTTGGGGGTGAAACCTATGCTGATGGGATAGATGCACCTCCGCTGATGGTGGCTAATGCAGGGAACAGTAATCATCCCGCGATCTCAAGTCTAAATTCTCCACCATTTATAGCTGTTGAGCTTTGTCGAGAACGCTTCGTATGTTCTGCACATAACTTTTAGTCATATAAAATAAAACTCTTCTTGAATATGCTCTGATTTGCTTCACCTGAAAAAAGGAGAAAAATAAGAGAAGCTCCTTTTAGAGAGTGCTGTTAAGATGCCTTGATTGAGTGTGGAGACTAAAATGTGGAACAGCATTGGTTTTCTTATTTTTATTTCTCACGATTCTTTAAATCTAGGAAATTTCAAGGCCCACGAAGAGCATATTTTGGAGGGCCTGATCTTTCCATGTTTATAGCACTGACTTTAAAAGCAATTTTCGAATTGGGGCATATTGTTGGTCTTTCTTCCTATTCTTGATTGAAATGTTAAGAGATAATTGTTTTCCTCTTTTAAATTTGTGTTTTTCTTCTCATGTCTATCCTTCACTACAGGGACTTCATCCATGTGATAAGAGAAGATGCATCAGCGAGTATCGGACTCTTTTTCCTGCTATTGATTTTTCACAGGCAAGTAATTTGTCAAGAGTTTTATTTTGTGTTGCTGATGAGCAGTAATTAATGGAATTTTTCTGCTGACTATTGAACACATGGTTTTAGTCTCAAAAACTGCTTAGTTTGATTAATAGTTTCTTTGTTTTCAAATGTTGCTTAGATAGAAAGCGATGATGACATTTTGTGGATAGCTGACGTCAGAGAGCCTAAGGAAGAAGTTACAAAGAGGGGAATGGAGTTCATAAACTGGTGACTTCCCGTTTGCCTCTGTTTAAGATTTTTATTTTTGTCCAACATGAGTAAATATCAAAGAACTGGAAAGTTATGCGATGAATACGGAGCATAGGTGTACACACCTGAAATTAGATAAACTATTCGTATAATTAAACTAGTCTGATCCCCAGAAAAAAAAAAGAAAGTGTATGCAGTAGCAGGGGAGCTACTGACAACTGACTGGTGAGGTCTGTTATTGGTCTCATGCATTAGTCTGGGCTTACAAGGCTTCAGGCTTTGAGATGTTGTCCTGTAGCAAATTGAATTCACTAAAATTTTGCCTGCTTTCAAATAGTTGTCGTGTTGTTGTTCCATGTGAATAATTATTTTATTTCGTTTTACAGAGCATTCATCATACCTTGGTGTTTGCACTTTGTATTTTTATCTTCATTTTGAATTTATTTACAGTAATGGTGAAGTAACCTTATTATTTCATAATCAGTTGTACCTTTAAATGCATCTAGCAAAGAGGAATTCGGATGACTTAATTCTTCTGGTATCATAAATGTTCCCCTTTGATTGCTCAAGATATTGCATGATCAACTTGTGTAGACATGTAATGTACATTGGTAATTAGTGATCACTGGTGTGATATCAAATCTATTCCTGACTTTTTCCTCTTCTTTTTCCATTTCAATTGATCCAGGTTGTGGACACAAAAAGAGAAGGAGATTGCAGTTGTCAGTCACAGTGCATTCTTATATCACGCCCTAAGTGCTTTTGGCAATGATTGTCATCCTTCTATAAAGAGTGAAATTTGCACACAGTAAGTATTACTGTCATTTGTTCCATGTCATTTGTCATGGAAAAGCTTGAAATGGGGGTTGCCAGACATTTCCTGAAGAGAGGTTTTATTAAACATTTTTATAAGTGGTTGAGCTTCATGGTTGATGTACAATTTTAAACTACTTTATTGGTTGCTGACTTTCTTCTCTTCTTACTATCCCCCTCTTGGATGTATTTTGAAGTTATTTTTTGAACCAGTTCTTAATAACCTCTTTCTGCAAAATATTGTTTTGAAATTGCTGGATCATTTCTTGAGTCTGGAAGCTGAAAATAACTTTCTTTATTTTAAATTCTATACCTGTTCTCTATCTCATTCATAGTTTTGAATAATTCTATGTTATTCTAGTTGACTAATAATGTTAGCTTTTGAATTGACTAGAAGTTCAATTACTGTCTTATACTATTCTTCTGAGGTACAGCTTCTATGTTAAATTAGTGATATGGAGTCGTAAAATTTAATGGTCCCATCCCAGGCCTCGGTTCAAGTCTGCCGAGGAGCTTGACCAACCTCTTCAAAGTTTATTCTCTATGACAGTTACCTGCTGAAAAATGAATGATCAGAAAACTTTGAATTTCCAGCTGGCATTAAAAATATTTCACTAATGTAGATATTTGTTGATTTGGCCCGGATAACATGCTATTATGTTTTCTGTGATCTGTTTGCAGCTTCGCTAATTGTGAACTTCGTTCAATGGTTATTGTTGATAGAAGGTGAGCATGTTAAGAATACAATTTCCGGTGAAACATAATGTACAGCTTATGCACGGCGACTCCCAGGTTTTTGATTATAAAAGTAATTAAATTTCAAAAAATTTCTCCTTCTGCTATGCAGTAAGCTGGGCTCAGATTCTCCAACAACAAACTACCCCGGAAAGATTCCTAGTGGTCTTGATCTTCCTAGCGATGTTGCTGCTGAGAAGCAGCTGGAGCAAAAAACATCTTAGTAACTATATAGCCTGTACTGGAATCTGAATATGATATCAATAACTTAAAGTAGATCACTGAGATACAAATATTATCCTGATACCGAGAAACTTTGTACTACAAATTTTTATGAGCTTGCAGGCTCTTTAAGACACTGCCAAGATTCTTTCTTGAAGGAGGATACTGAAGATCTTAAGGCTATCAGACTTCTAGTAGCCAGTTGTTTATAAGATGGGCAAAACTGTGCATCATTTCGGTGGTGTTATTTTATATCTTGTTATCATTTTCAAGCTTTCCTATATACTCATTTCAATACCTCATTGTTTATATATACATAATATTTCTCCAGTTGAAACATTTGTCTTTCACAAAATCAGAATTTATACATGACTATTTGTTATTTTAAGTTGTTGCAATTCGGTGTTGAATTGCCAAGAGCTATGTACAAGTTTGCACATTGACATCTCCATTGAAGAATGGCCATGTCTGTATGCATATTAGAAATGTTAGGGGTGGAAAACGTCACTCATTTTATGGAATATGATATGACGAGTTAATAATATTGCATTTGCTTCTTTCGTTCGATCTACGAAATTGCAAGGAAAAGTCATCTGAATTTCAAGTTCAAAGTCCAACGGAGAATTAATAACAGAGATTTCTTCCAATATTTCTGTTCATACCGGATGTTGCAAGTCCAAAGGAAGAGATTTTGATATTAATATAAAACTTGACTACGTAGAATGGAGTTTGTGTTGCGTGAAGGAAAAATTAGATCACGGTTTCAGAAATTTCTTGATCCTGAAAGTACGTAACCGATCAAGTGTAAGAATCAAAGTAAACCTACATACCTACCCATCTCACGGTTCATTTGGGACGTGTTAGCTATGTATAATACCCATCCATTGTTTCTGTCCCTTCGTCATTCTGTAGTAGAACATTTTCCGAATCTTAATTGTACGAGTTGTCGTTTCTTGTTCTCAGACAAGAGCCCCCACCTTCATACTTTCTTTGGTAAATAGTACTATAACACATCCCGAGTAGATTCAAGTGATTATGGTAGTAAAATGAAGCTCAAATTTGAAGTTGGAATGTATTTTCTTGTCTGCTTCTTGTTTGTAATCTGCATGTTAATTGATCCGTCGTATGGATTGGCAGAAAATGGTTACTGCTCAAGCTCAGTTTCTGTATTCTCCAACAACTGCAAAATTCTTCGCGTGGTTTGTACACTACTTGGAATTTAACAATTTAGTTAGTTAAGAACCGGGGTTCACATTTTGTTTAACATTATGAATAATGTTAACAGGTGAGGCGTACACAAGAAGTTCACAAATGTAGAAGCAGAGAAGAACATTGATGCATTACTGTCCTATGATCTATTTGACTGTCCAATCTCTCAACTAGGCTGGCAACAGGTCCGTATTAATTCATTTCTCCGTTAAAATTAAGTGATTCTTCTTGTTAATTTTGATTCTCTGACATGAGTTGATGGTTTTAATCCTGAGATGCAGGTTGGTGATCTTCGCAAGTTAAATAGGATTGAGTTAGTCGTCACTTCCCCTCTGTTAAAGTATCAATTCTGTTGCTATGAATTATTAAATATCTTGCCACAAAATTTGTAATCTAATCAGTTTAATATTGCAATCATGCATGCAGGACAATGCAAACAGCGGCTGGAGTTTTTGGTAGCGAAGAACACACACATGGTGCAGCTGGTCAAATTAATGCAACATTCCCGGCTCTGAATTTTCCACCGATTGTAGCTCATGAGCTTCGTCGGGATCGTTTGGTATGTTTATTAACAATACGCAAGAAAGCCTGCTAATTGCATCAAGTTGGTCTTCTCATCTTTCTATTTCTCCAGGGACTTCGTCCATGTGATAAGAGGAGAAATGTTAGTGAATGCCGGTCTCTGTTCCCAGTAATCGACTTTTCACTGGTAATCAACTTGTTAATCTTAGGTCATTATATAGCTTAATCATCTTTCTTTCAAGTTAATTAATTATATATGCAGATGGAAAGTGAAGAAGATGATCTGTGGTACCCTGATGCCCCTAGAGAGCCTTATGAAGGGATAGCAGCCAGAGGAATAGAGTCTATGAAATGGTGATCCATTGCATTTCCTTTTAATCACATATCATATACCCAATTAAGAATGTAATCTTATATTTGTTTGTTTCCAGGTTGTGAACTCGGCCAGAAAGGGAGATTGCCATTGTCAGCCACTGTGTTGTGTTGCAGCAAATACTATATGCAGACGGTAAGTGGTATTCAAATGCCCTTGTAATTTTGCAGCTATTCAATTTCTAATGCTCCTCCATTTGATCAATTCTATGTACTATTTTTTAGCTTCAACAATTGTGAGCTTCCTCCAGTTGTCATCGTTAACAAAGGTTGAGCCTGACTGTCATTTGCAAGCCAGAAATGCTCTTAAATTCCAAATTAATGCTCAATGAATTATCTAATTTTGCTCTTGATTCCCAATTCTGCAGCATGATGGAATGAGATTCCTCTGCAACTAGCAAACAATAGATGAGTTCCTCGCCCGGCCTTTATCTGGTGGTTAGTTACTGAAGAGCTTGCCGACTCAAGGATGATCTGACCATGGATTCTTTTTCATTTGTTCATTTTTTTTTTCATTCTTTACCATAAGGATTTGTGTATCCAACCAATACTAGTTTAAGCAATAATTAATCATGGTTTGCATTTCTTATTTCTTTATCCTTCTCTCAGTTAAGATGTTGGCATGATGCTGAAATAAGCTTTCTGGTCCTTTTGGAGTTAATACTAAATAGGTCAAGAAATTAACCTAGAAAATAACATATTGGTCTTATCCTGCACCAGATTCTTTCATCTGAGTAGGAAGAGACAAAGACCTTAAAAGAGAGGGACATGCATTCATGTAATTATCCTACAATACAAACCTAGTCCAGCCACTTGCTTTTTCCATGCAACTTCTGGATAAAACCTTTGGAATTTCCATGCACGAACATCTACATACACCTGTCCTTTTTAATTTTGAATATTATAGAAAGCTTTCCGCATAACCTAATCTAATACTTGACTAAGATACATTCTATGTACATGCCTTGACGTAAAACTTAACACACAAAATAAAAAAGTGAAAACGTAAAACTTAAAATATGAATATAAAATTGTGAAAGAATTGACATGGAAGTTGCAAAAATTGAATGTGTTTTACAACTAAAGTATTTTAGACAAAACCCTTGTCGTATTTGCATTAATCATTCATTGTTTATAAATTAATTGTTCTACTTATTAAGAAGATTTCTCCCTAGCTTACATCTTCCCTACCATTGGCCTTAATTGACTTTTTAATCTCAAACATGTTCTAAAGTTGGAAATTAAAGAATTAGCTATTAGATTGTATGTTTAATAAGTTAGTTTAATGGCCAAAAAGAAAGGATCAAACTATCTAATATCGTAGGAGGAGGAGGAAGGTTCCATTGCAGTTTCTTCGAAGACACGGCTCGAAATCGTTTTCGTCCAATGCATGGAATTGATCAACGTTTTTGTCTACAGGTCTGCAAAGATAAGTCAACAGCTGGTTTTGCAGACTAAGTAAATTTGTCATGCGGCGCACACCACGCAATATAATATCCATTTCCCTTTTCTCTTCTCTCTCTCCCGTCCAATACATCTGTATTATTTGCTAAACTGGTGGCAGAATATGAATGCTTTTGCTTCTATGCTTCGGGGCAACACTTTCTTTGTTTCTCCTCTCTCTGGTATGTTATATCCAAGCCCCCGGTTGAAATTTCTTTTAGTTTGCTAGGTTGCTTCATGTGCTAAACGCTGGCTTCCGAAAATTACGCCACCATTAAAGCTATCGCTATGTTTTTATCATTTCTCTATGTTGTAGTTGCGGTTGTATACAGTTCATTTATGGGGTGTATTCCATTATATAATAATACCTTCCATTCCACTTTGAAGACTTGCGTCTTCAATTCTAGTACAACTGGCATAGGTACATATCAGAATTTAGAATGATTGCCATTAGCCCGAAAAACAAAAAGATTACTTGCATGTGACACCTCTAGTGATGTTATTCTATATTTGAGTTTGTCTGCTTCCTCTCCATGCATTGTTTCTCAGTTGCATCATTTGCAGATATGGATGCCAGTACAGCAGAACATTTATATTCATTGGAACATTGCAAGATTCTTCACCTGGTTGGTACCTTCGTTGTCTTTTCTTCTTATCAAATTTAAAGATTGGCGTTTAATTGACTCTAAGATTTCGTTTGTTATTGAGGTGTGTTAACTTTTTAACTCCTATGAAATTGGAGGTGCTAGATATCAAATATTAGCGAAAAAATGAATAAATCTCACTGAAAAATGTATTTTTAAATATATTTTTATCTTTATTTTTAAAAGTACAGCAGAAGTGCCGCAATCTCAAACAAAACTTGAGGGAATGTTTGGGATTTAGGTGATCTAGCTTTAAAATTGTAGTTGATGTTGGATAAAAGTGTGCGGTCTTCACATAAAGTTTGTGTTACTGTATACTTTAACAACACTGTTCTGCTTTCAAAATTATGTAAAACTACAACAAATGAAAGCATGCACATATTTATCTAGTTTGGGTCACATTGCCGAGGGAATATTGTTGAACTAGCTATTGTTTCAGGTAAGGCATGGACAAGGGATCCACAATGTGAAAGGAGCAACGGATGCTGATGCACTATTATCTCAAGAACTTTTTGATGCACAACTTTCCCCTCTTGGCTGGCAGCAGGTATAACTTTTTCCTGTTGCAATTGCGTATATAATGTAGCATTGTTATTTTAGTGCGTCTTTCATTGTACAGAACAATTTTAAATGACTTTTGAGATTTGGTAACAGGTCAATAATTTGCGCAAACGAGTTCAAGAAAGTGGACTTAACAAAAGACTTGATTTAGTCATCACTTCTCCCTTGTTAAGGTATCAATCAAGATTTCGTTTGATGCCTTAGAACAAAGAAAAAGCACTGTAATTTGTCCATGACCACGTCTGTCAATGCGTCGCAGAACTTTGCAAACAGCAGCTGGAGCCTTCGGAAGTGAAAGCCAAACAGATGGGTTTGATGTGAATCCATCTGTGATTGCAAATGGGGGGAAAGTTGGTCCCTGTAATGCAGCATCAACTGTTAATTGCCCACCAACATTAGCAGTCGAGCTATGTCGAGAACGTTTGGTATGTTTGGTCAAATGCTGAAATTATTAATTGTTTGTACTCGATCAACAACTTTGAATGCAATGTAATTAACCAACCAAACAAAATAATACGTTTTACTGAGGTTTCTTTGCACATTTTTTGATGCAGGGGGTTCATCCATGTGATAAGAGAAGAAGCATCAGCGAGTATCAGTCTCTTTTCCCTGGAATTGACTTTAAGTTGGCAAGTATTTCAGTCATTATCATCCACAGAATTCACTGACAAGTAAAGGATATTTATGTTTATATCGGAAAGTTTGTCTTACGGATGGTGTCCAAATTATTGTTCAGATAGAAAGTGAAGATGACAATTTGTGGAAAGCTGACAACAGAGAGCCAATGGAAGAAGTTGTAGCAAGGGGAATGAAGTTTCTGGAATGGTGACTCGACTTTCATTTTTCTTTTGATCTATATAAATATTACCCAAGTCCAGAATCAGGTTGGCATAGGCATTAACATAGACAGGTCTCTATTTCTACAGGTTGTGGACTCGGCCAGAGAAGGAGATAGCAGTTGTCAGCCATGGTATATTCTTGCAGCATACTCTGAATGCACTTCTAAATGGCTGTCAACCATCCCCGGAGAGAGAACTATGTCCAAGGTCAGTATATTATTATAATGGTTTATTTAGTTTCCATTACAACTTCAGGTCAATTGCAACATAAGAATTCATCATAACCCACCCTCATTGAAAATTCTCAAATTCTCTCCTTGAGTTGTGTCTGTAATCTGTGTTCAGGTTTGCTAATTGTGAGATTCGGTCGGTGGTCCTTATCGACAGGATGTGAGCAATATACATCAAGTCTTTATAATGTAAATGCTCAGATATTCTTCAGTTAAATCTTTACCGAATCAGCAGCCCGCTAGGTTCATGCAATCCTGGAAACATTTCTAATGTGCTTCGCCATCCAAATCATGTCACCGAAGAGAACATTTGGACGGAGGAAGTATCCAATTAACAAAAGGGCCATTGTGATTTGCAAGAGGAAAGCATAATGCTAAGTGCAGTTCATGAAGAATAAGCCTATGCCCTGTCAATTGTCACTATTGGAAGCGATAAAATTTGAACTGTAGTTTCTGTGCAGTATGTGTACTCTGCCAACTTCAAAAATATTTATAAACCAACAAACAATAAAATGTAGCTGATTTTGTTTGACTGCAACCAAAAAAAAATAAAATAAAATCAACCCTATGATTCATAAACAAGATTTTGCTTAGTGAGTAAGCTAAGATTTCCTAACAAGAAGCATGAATCCTACCGGAACAGAACGGAGTAGGAAAAACACAGCTGCCATTGTGTTGAAATTAGCTGCCGATTTCTTGGAATTTTTGCTGTTATTCTTTGTTTCCAATCCTTTACTCTCAGAGGAAGAGCTGGATTCTGCACCGAAGGGAACTGCTATATCCCAAAAGGATTTACTGATCACTGAGGGGGCTTCTACTTCAGCTTCCAATATTGACGAGGAATCAGTGAGAGCTTCCATTGACATCACCTCAACACAATGTTCTTTAAGAACCTAACAAGCATGAAAAACACAAATTGTCAAATATCTAGGGCAATGTGTAAAATAAGTCTTCGTTCATTCATCTTAAAATTAATTTTCTTAATTGTTATTGTATTAAGCAGATACCAATTGGTTCAACTAACAAGGTCTTGGAATCAAATCTCACTCACATGGGGGTTGACATAGAGATTGGTTTACATTATATAACATAAAACAAAGTTTGAATACAACCCAAATCTTTTTTTTTTTTATTTTGTTGAACTAAGAAAGATAATGCACATCTTTTAAATATCTTAATGCACTCATACATGTAGGAAAAACAGAAAAATGCACCTTTTGTACAATATAAACAACCATTTCTTTCTTTTCTACCATCAAACGAAGCAAGTAATGTGAGATTAAAAGAAATAGCTTAATTTCTTCTGTTTAGAGAACTAAAAACAAGGAGTGCTCATCCTTAAGTCAGAGATACGAACCTCAAGTGTTTCAGATGGTTGTATGTAGTCACAGATATATGTATCCACCAACCAAGGCACAAATACTCTTCGAAGAAATGAAAGACTGCATGCTTTCCTGATTTCAATTGAATAGTAAAATGACGATCAGAACTGATCACCATGTTCCAGTAAAGAAACACTGACACTTTACAACCTTGTACCTTACAAAAGTAATATCCAGACCACAGGTTAATCAGTCGCAAGCATGTTCCAGCAATAGAAACAGTCCAATTGTATGAATCTTAAAGGAAGCTCCCAAAAAGAGACATCAAAAACATGGCAGGAATTGTATATGAAATGCCGGTGACCATGTATGGGCTATTGGACATTTGTATATGAGCTCATCTAGAACAAAACAACTGACAATATTGCAGCTAAAACACCTCAGGGTTGCAGGACAAGTTTGGAAACAGGTTTCCCATTGCTTGCTTCATTGCCAATATTGTCAGTTGGAGCCAGATCTACATCAACCTCATCACAGATTATATCGAATCTACTTAGCAGACTCCTGATGATATCACCCTGAGTAGAGAAAAACCATTCATTATTAAATATGAAATACACAATCATGAGAATTAAAAAGAAGAAGATTAGCAGACTTTATTTCTCTCTGCAAATGAACAATGAGTCTTTGCAAAGATATGGTGTATCAATCATAAATTGAATTCCTTGATTATTCTGGATATTTGATTTGCAGGATTGAAAATGAAGTTGCTACAGTACATTTTTACATCAATCTAGCATATGGAACCCATTAGTCCAGCTTTTGCAAATACGTGGAAGTACTCTAACATGAATAACTTTTCATTCTGAAGTAACAAAAAAGACAAAACTTTATTGAATACCTTAATTTCAGAAAGAGCCTGAGAATTTGGTTCTTTGGAATTCAAGTACACAAAAGAACACACTGAGGCCCTTAAGACAAGAAGACCGACAACATCTTTCTCGCTGCATGCCTTAAAGATTATAACAATACAGTTACATGTTAGTGTTGGTAATCTGATAACAGTTCAAGCAACAAAAGGAATTACATGATTCAAAATTTGCCAACACACCTGCAGAAGTTTCATTGAAGAATGGTTGAAGCAACTCAACTTCACGCAAACCGTCCGTTGCACAGGGATCATCATTAACAACCTAAATTCACAAAATGCAGAATAAACTCCTCACCAAAAGTTATTACAAAAAGAATGCATTATATCTAATGCTCATTGAAATTAGTAGGAATGAGTAACGTAATAGAATATACAGCAAAGGCCAGATAATCTAAATGCCTTTCAAAAGTACCGATTTGAAATCTTAGCATAAGATTACAGACAGTAATATCTGATAGCTTCTAGTGACTGATAAGTTATGTTTCCATGGACCACGAATGAAGCCTACCGTAACAAAAGAGAGAAAAGTCCAAAAATAGAGTTCTTACAAAAGTTCCATCTACCATAGCCTTTGCACTTCTTAGCTTGTTTGCATGAGCCACTATTGCGTGCCGAAGAATGTCACCCAATGTCTGGGCATTTGATGTACTCCATTGACATATTGGCAATCTGAAAAACGTAGCTTCTCAAATGATAGTGAACAACACATAATGGCAGTTAAATCAAATCTTTTCAAGAAGTACTTCAGTACCAAACTAACAATAATGATAAGAAAAAAAAAATTGTTTGATGTTTCAGGTCCAAAAGCTCAAAGAGAAGCCCAAATTGAATATCTGATCACAGGAAAACAGCTTGGATGTGGAAATCATCAAATCACTGTCACTCTCAAGCCCAAAGCAAAAACCATCTTTCATTTAAAAGAATAAACTTACCAGATGATATCACCTAATGTAGGAATAGATAGAGACGATAAACATAATTTTCAACAACTTAAATAGACAGTAGATTTAGTTGCAGAAGAGAAATAATCAATGCAATTACCTAAGACTGAAGTTGTACATGCACTTGAAAGTTTGAAGGGAATTTAAAACCCTTCCCATTTTGAAATCACAAGGTCTTAAGATACTTGATGTAACATTTGAAGTTAGTGTGAAATTCCGACATGTCCACCTACAAAAGTTAACTCTTTAATCCGCCTTCCTATAAGCACAATATGCCTATTAAGAGAGCACAACAAAAGCAAATATATTTGATATATGAGTTCGGACAAAGGAAATACCTCCTTGGACTATAACAGATGTGGATGAGCAACCTTTCATCAGAATCAGCATCTGGAAAAGGTACTGCTCTTGCGACCCATTTACTGTCTGCAAGTTAGGAGCAAAACATTGTACGTTATTCAAAGTAGTATTGAGCACAATTTTGATGAGAATTTACTGTCGACCTACCGAGCATTACATCTCTCTAACAGCATTCCATAGCTCAAATTTACCAATGTTACACGTCAATCAAAAACAAAAACAAATAAAAACAAAATACCAACAAAATGTACCTGGTAAAGCGCGAAAGTAGAATTCTTGACCACGGTGTCGCTAGCCCAGACATAAATACCAACTACCTTCATACCTCCTAATAGCATTCTCGAAACCTAAACCAGCAAAGTCGTATTGCCGTTTGCGGACATCACCGCACCACGTTATAACTGTTGATTGGCAAATAAAACTCTGAACAAATTTACCTGACGTGCATGTTCGGCGACCCAATCCTTATCGATGACCAATGAGCTAGAATCAGACGGCTGAGATTTGGTTTTGGATGGCTTTTTCTTGTCGTCTTTGAATGTAGTTCCAGTGATCGAACAAGCTGGCTCTCCGGCATCGTTTTGTGGGGTGGGAATTAAATAAAAAACAAAGCCCCGGTCTAGAGTGATACTTAGCTTTCCTATCACCAGCCCCACCTGCCAATCACCAAATTAAAAAACAGAATCCCCAAAATTCAGAACAAAAAGAAGACGAAGATGAAGAAGAAGAAGAAGAAGCTAACCTGAGCAGGGACAGTGGATTGAGAGAGATGATCCTGGGCTAATTTGAGCTGAGCTTCCTCTCCAACCACAGCTTTAACCATTGTTGATGACTCGATTGAGTTCACTCGGGTAGACTCGCACTCCGATCTAGAGATTTTGGAGATTGAAGAAGCTCACGTGTGGTCTTGGAGGTCCACTTCAAAGAAGCATGAGTTGCGCTTCATGCCCGGCCCGTTTTACAAAATCCAGTCCACATCATGACATGAGGTCCGTGAACAAATTTTTAAAAAGGATGGTCTCTAGCGGATGAGAAGACGTAGATGGCTCTAATCCTCAATTAAACGTGTCGGTTAGCTTAGGATTACAATATCACATGCGGTTTCTTTTTGTTAATACCGACTGCTTCGCCCTCACAATAGCCACGACAGTTAACTGCTTTACTCGGTCTTTAATTAATGGTACGGTCGGCTGGCTGTTCTGTTGACGTAAACTCTGATGAATTCTTGATCCTCAGCGTAAGTAGCAGTGAAGAGACGACGAGCGACAAGTGAACATGTGACTATCACATGAAATTGCGGCGATTTTCATTCGTTGTTTGGAGTCATCAACGGCGGGAATATGGGAATGGAATGCCGTGGACTGTGTGAACGGCAGTTGTATCAGTGCGATTAATGAATTAACTATTCACCAAGTTGACACATCAAGTGAACCAAAGTTGCAGCTAATCAATGAGTTACCAGCTCAGGCACAGCCGGAAAATCCTACATTCATTGTTTGACTCCTATTTCTTTACAATTTACGAGACAGCCTCCTACATTTGCACTCTTTGATTTCAGAAAAATGGCCGTACGCTTGTTGTTTTTCTGCAGTATTTTTCTCTCTGGAGGTAAAGTTGTTGACCATTGACCACTGGAACAGATGGGATTTATTAATAAATGTGCAGTCAGGCGCAGGCGTCGAAAAGACTGCGTGATAGGTGCCGGTGGTGCGCCCACAAAGGCCTATCCTTTCTACACCTCAATGAGCGGTTACATTAATTCACCGTAAATCTAAATAAATTAATAATTGATTATGAAGTAAATTCACTTTCTAATACGTTACGTGTATTCTAGTATACCTTTCTTCTCCTTAAGTTTGACACATAATAAATAAATAAATAAATATTTTATAAAATTAAAAAAAATTAAATTTTAAGGACATACGTGCAAATATGTTAAAATAATAATATCATTATAAAAGTCTTGCTTCCACGCCTCTGCTTAATTACTCCACCATCTAGGCCCCACGCACCCACGCCATCCACATTACTTCTGCATAGAAGTCGTGCTCCGTCATTTCGTTTTTCCCAGTGCCTGTACTGCGCCGTTTTTACCAATGGCTTCTCTTTCCATTTCCAACAAACCCTAACCGCCAAAAACCATCTCCAGTTATCAACTCTCCGGTTTCAACTATGGAAAACTATTCTTACTCTTCTTATCCGGACTCCGGTGATTCTTCGCCCCGCTCCCGCGAAATCGACTGCGAGAACCAGTCATGGGACGAGCCGCTCACCAATTACAAAGTCAAGTTCATGTGCAGTTACGGCGGAAAAATTCAGCCCCGCCAACACGATAATCAACTCGCTTACGTTGGCGGTGACACAAAAATTCTAGCCGTCGAAAGAAATATTAAGTTCAACGCCATTATGGCCAAACTCTCTGCGCTTTACGGCGATGAAAATGTCTGCTTCAAGTATCAACTCCCCGGTGAAGACCTTGACGCGTTGATATCTGTAACAAACGACGAGGATCTAGAGCACATGATGTTGGAGTACGACCGGCTGTACCGAGCGTCGACTAAACCGGCGAGATTAAGATTGTTCTTGTTTCCGTTCAATCCCAAATTGTCGGCGGTTTTTTCGGCGAGCGAGCCTAAATCGGAGCGGCAGTGGTTTGCGGATGCCTTAAATTCGGTTCAGATCCAAAATTTAGAAGGTGCTTCGCCGCCAGCAGCGGCTTTATCGGAGGGAAATCCCGATTTCTTGTTCGGATTTGATAAACCGAAATTGGCAGAAACGGCTGCGCCGCCTACGATACCGGATGTAGTTGGGAAGGACGTGACGGCTGGATCCGATTGTGGATCGGAGGATCGTCATGTGATTGGAGATGCCGTACTGGAGATTCAAAGGCAAGAACTACAGAGATTGAACATTAGTGGTGTTAATACTCACGAGCAAGTTAGCCAAAACCCTAGGATAAGTTACGCTGGACAGAAGCTTATTGCAGAGAAAATGGCACCACCGCCAGGGGCAATCCCAATGCCAATGCAAATGTCAATTCCAACTGCGTATTTACCGGAACGGCAGATGGCAGTTGGCACTTATCAGACGGAGCAGCCAGTTTATATCTTGCCGTCTGCACCGGCAACTGGCATGTATTCAGCTCAGGCATTGCGACCAGCGACCGGACCGGCCTATTATGGAGTGCAAAGGGTAGTACAGGAACAGCTGATGTACAATGTGGTCCCAGCACCCGCCCCAGCGCCACCCTCAATTCAGCAGCTGGCTAATGTTGGTGGTTATAGTGAAGGCATTGGGGTCGTTCAAATGGGTTATGATGGTGCAGGGAGGCAGGTGTACTACACCGCAGCGGCTACAGGAGGACATGCTGGAGGGGTAGTCTCACAGTACCAGGCGGTGGCGGCGGATGGAAGGAAAGGTGGTATAGCTTTGAATCAGGAGGGTAAGGTTGTGGTAAATGCTATGACTCCTCAAACAGGTTCTGTGTGATTTCAGCAATTAGTATTTTGTTTTTACAATTACTTAATTCTTAAATAAGAACGAAATATTAATATAGATTTTGATGAATGTTTGATTTGTTGGTTTGACATTGTTCGTTGTGTAAATTCGAATTGTTATATGAGATTGTAAATTGGATGTTTATTTATTAGTTTATTCCAAATGGGGAATCTGAGAAATATTTTCAACCCTGTTAAGCGTAAACAAATCCCATGTTGTTTTATCCAAATCTCCATTGTTGTTCTGGCTCTGGAGAGAGTACATGGCTGGGTGCATTGTTGTTTATACTGTTTATTTACTTGAAAGAACATATTTAGAAAAATAGTAAGGGCTACTCTTGGGATTGCCGTTGCGCGTTGTCAATTGACTCATGATGCCTTTTGAGTGTTGGTAATGTCCACATGCTTAGGAATCTGCTTTGAAAAACCCATCTTCTTTAATTTTGCGGACAGTTTTACATGTGCAGTGTGCTACCTCTTACCTCTCACAATTTGTTTGAGCTAGTAATTGTTCATGAAACATCAGTGCCTCACTCATTTTAGGCTTAGTTAAGGGAATTCCTACATGAAATGCGAAAGACCGGGGAAGATCATGAAGTGAAGTTTAAAGAAGTAAATGAATTAAATGATGTGTACGATCTGTAAACATTTACGTGTTTTTGGGGCATTATTATAGATTTAAGATGCCGGCGAAACTTCTTTGTGTTTGTCCAACCTTAGTCTCATGATTGGAATGTGGAACTTGTGCTCAGTTACTTAGACCTCTACCAAGTTAGGATAATTGTTGCATGGGATTATAGCCAAAGGAAGAGTACAAAATGATAGATTTTTTAATTGTTACCAGATAATAAGCTTCCGAAAGCAATTGCAGGTTGCAACTGCACAATTATATATTGTTTAATCATTGCAACTTAAGCTTAGGGAAGGAAACACAGAGCAACTATAAGGGCAGTTGTTTATTTAGATAGCTGCATTATTTTGAGAATAATGCGATCTTAACTGCAACTAGCACGTTCTTATGGCTGGTGACACATCAAGCGGAGCTGCCTCTGTAACTAACCACCATGACAGTGGCTGCAACCACCGTGACAGTTGCTGCAATCACTACACCCTCCAAAAGTACTAGAAAATGCACTCTTCATCATATTTGCATTCTCGGTTGGTGCAACATGAGGGATAACACCTGAGCTGGCTGAGCTATTGGGTGCCGTAAAATTGTAGGTATCTCCACAACCGCCGCTACAGCCACTGCAACTACCATACCCGCCATAGGGACCAAAACAACCGCTCTTCATATTTTCATAATCACCAGCAGATCCTTCTGTGTTTTCATCCTCCGTCACCTTGCTTATTCCATTTACATTACTATCGACACATGCAGCACACTCTCCGCAGGAACCGCCAATCACTAGATTTCGGCCATTGTTATCACACTCCCCGCCAGATTTGCAATTCCATTTGGGGATCACTTTGATACCTTTCTCAGCCACCCCATTCGTCAGCAAAGTACCCGAAGAAAGCAGATAAGTCACTAAAATTCCAGGCAGCAATAGCCATTTTTCATTGATCTGTTCATCGAAGAAAAGACATTAGCATGTTAATATTGTTCTAAGCGGCTTTTGGAAAACAATGTCGAACCTTAAGACAGCCAGATTCCAAGTTTAGTAAAGCCACAGCTTTTCCGTAAGGATTCTCCTCGGAGAATTCAACAGCTGTCACGAAGTTCTGTTCATCTTTCTGCTTGTCAGGGGTTACTTCAAATTCCAGTTTCCTGCCAGGAAAAATAATAACCTGGAGCAAGAAAACAAAAGAAGTTGTTTAGCTATTGATAAAATATGACAAAGAATATCCGCAGTTCATGGCGGATGGAACAATGTCCTGCAAAATGTCAAAGGAAATTTGCAAAGATCATGGACTGTCGGCCATTCCTGTATTCGATCTAACAATCTAAAAGTCAGCTGGGGTTCGTATGTGCTTACCTTTCGACTGCCTGTGAGCTCAAATATGCTATGATTGTCATCGATGTTCCTTCGAAGCTGAAAAAACCAGGTGGAGTTCATCAATGACCAGCCTCTCTTGGAGAACTCTGCCAGCACAAATGTTTCACCTGATGAAGTCATGCCAATCACTTCCATTTTGCTAAGGTCATTTTTTCTTGCCTCCGCAGATATTAAGTCCCTGAGATTTACAGGAAAAACTCAGAAAAGTGGTAAGAGTTTCAAGGGAATTCCTAAAATGAAGAGTGTCTGAATTCTCAACTCTGGAATCGGCAGATTATTTCATTTAGTTTATCAGTTTTTCTTTCATGAGTTCTGTTTACCTCATTTGAATGTTAATGATCTCATTGCCAGCATCATCAACAACGCATGTCCAACTCTTAGCGCCTAAGAATGGACGTCTCTCAACCAGGTGTAGCACATATGGCGCCGGAACTGGAGAAGTGAAGGAGAGGGCAATGCGCAGATTGATAGGTTTTGTGCCCACAGCTTCAGGGTTTGGCTCCAACTTGAACCACTTTTCTGTTGAGAGTTCAGAAATTGGGTTCACAAGGTCTTGTAGAGAAATCAAGGTAGTCCCCAACAATTTTTCAGGCCTTAGACTGGGTAAAGCTGAAGGTGAATATGACATAAGTTCAAAGGCAAGCTCTCCAGTAGGTTCACACTGGAAAACAGCAACGTTCTTCTCCCCCGTCTTAGACAAAAGACTCAGTTTTCTTCTGGTGTTGAAAAGTATATCTGGCTGTTTCTTACTACAGATCACAAAGAGTCTTCCGTTAGGCTCAGCTGGTATGTTTTTGACTGCCACGATTTCCACCATAACCTGATGAATTAGGAACCAAAAAATTACAATATCAAAATCAAGTGCCTAATACAGAAAATTAAGGAATTATCTGAACTGCAATTGGTTTATTTTCATGAGATAAACGTCTGAAATAGGAATGGTTGAGTATACCTCCACAAGCATTTTCTCTGAAGCATGAATCATATTCCCATAATCGTTGGAGGGGACTACTTTTCTGCTCACAATATCAAGTTGGCTAAGATTGGTTGTGAGAGGAGATGGAACAATGCCTCTATACATAGCCCCCGCCCTCCAGTACCTGGAACCAAATGTCTCTTCCCACTGCTTGGTGGTTTTAGAAAAACCCACATCCAGCTTGCTACCCTTGGTTCTGCTTGAATCTGTGTCATCATGTTCTAACACTTTGCCTATTATTTTCACCAGATCCTTGCAGTAAGAAACAGGCTGCAGTTGATGAGAATGCCAAATTAGGTCAATGTCATAAGTTGGAACACAGTAGCATCGGATGGACCTTTCCTTGTTCCTCTTGATTAAATGTAGAAACCCCTTGTATCTGGCCACTGCTCCTTCAAGAAAGAGATCGTCATTCACGTAGGGTCTGGATACCTGTCACGGATATTCCTAAGATCTTTAGATGCATCCTCTAATCTCTTTACTTTATTTCCTTAAATGGTTGGAATTAGTAGAAAATAAAAAAGAAATTGTTAAAGTGTTCACTGATGGCCACAGAAAAGCCATGATTATGCTGATATAGAACTGTGAATTGGCTAATTTTAATCTGTTGAAGTTTATTCTTTTTACACCTGATTGATTTCTTGATTACCTGATAAAAGAAAGAACATTGCCTTTTGACAGCTGAAAGTAGGTCGTACTTGGTGGTTTCTTGATCCTCTGATGTATTTTCCACAACATTCTTTGAAAGGTGGGTGCCCATTTTGAGTTCAAATGGTTCACTAGGATACATTTTGTTCCAAATCTCCTGAGTTTGCTTCTTGAAAATTCCCTCAACAGAAACAGAGGATACAACATTCCTACTGTCAAGGATTTCTCCAGAAAATTTCTCACAATCAGCCTTGTAGCGCACCTGCAAAAACAACAAATGCAATTAGTTAATCCTGCCTCAGAAAGTTCGAAAAACATAAAAATGCACTTGCAGAATTGAGGGTCATCCGGAAATTTACCGGATTCAGCCGATGACAATGCCATATCCATTCACAATCAAGAGGCACAACTAAAGGCCCTTCAATAACCTGAGAGTTGGTGTGTTTTGCTAGCAAAGGAAGCCAACAATATTTATACCTGAAATTAGCACCAAGAAAACCATAGCTCACAATTTTATGCACAAAAAATATTAATCAAATTACTCCATGTTGTTTCCTAAACCTCCATGACAGATTAACTTCCAGCATAAAATCTTATGATCATTCTTTCACATTTTGCATGGCCAGAAAGAACGTTTTCTCTAGAAAGAGGAATTAATCAAGAATCAAAATGACACTCAATAGCATGTCTAACTCGTGAACGTTCCTTCCAACCTGCAAATGGCCCTATCTAATAGAGGGCCGTCGTAGAGGAAGCGGTTCCGATCGACTTCTGCGAGAAACCTCAATTGCTGTTTTGCTGCAGCCACCAGGTCTGCACTTATCGCAAGCTTCTGAGCCTTAGCCCACTCCAGCTCTTGCTGTCTCTCCATTCTAAACAAAAAAGTGAGAATTCACTTCAATTCTCCTATGCCATTATGACAACGCAGGCTTCCCATTTATACAACCAGAGTACGAATATGCCATTGTCTGTGTGTCACGCCATAGGCTCCTGGAGTTGGTCAGTGCGCCCGGAAATGCATACCGTAGCATGCATTTTATTAAGGTTCCCTCGACGGTTACTTGCTTCCCATTTCCAAATAATTTCATAGCATCTGGTCCTCACGAAACCCTTGTGAAACCCTTTGGATTATCTTACCATGTACCATACTGTAGTGCTGTCCTGGAGTCTTCGTGTTTGTTTCCTTCCGCAAGTTACAACATACACAACAGATATAAACCTGAGTTATCATTGGTCCCCTCTACGGCGTCGTTTTCTTCCCATACATGAAATGAGCGGAAGGGCATTAATTAAAAATAATTTTTTAAAAAAAATTTACTTAATTTCAGTTGGTAATCTCTTTGTAATTTTTAACTAGAATATAAGTGAGAGTGGAAGGTGGGGCTGCCTTTCCACTTAACTCACCAAACAGCAATTATTGGATTAAGGATTAGCACTAAGGAGACATCCTACACCTTCTGTCCTTTATCTATTTGTTCTTCATTAACCTTTGTCATTAATTAGGATAAAAATTAAGATGAATGAATGACGTGTCGCCAATCAGGAAAATATCTTAGGAGTCAGCGCAAACTGAACAAATTCCATTGGTCAACTAATTACATTCTCTGCATCAAAATGAACTGTGTCTAATCCCCTCCGCCACCTAACCTAATGCCTCCAATTCAAAGCAACCCAGTTCAAATTCTCTTTATTATTATTAATGGAAATGCAATTTTCCTCGGATTCAGACCGAAAGAAAGAAAATTATACACCTGTAGTTAGATAATATATTCTTGTATCATGGACTTTTCGCATAATCAAGTTACGGATATTACTATTTTAAACACCGATAAAGCTTCCAACTAATGTTTGGGCTCTGTCAAACATGCTGGGATTGAGTTGTGGAGAAGAAAGTTAGTTACGGAGAAGAGAAAGAGAGAGAGGAAAAAAGGGAAGGAAAAATGGTGGTGCGGAAAGTAGGAAAGTACGAGGTGGGGAGGACGATCGGTGAAGGAACATTCGCAAAGGTTAGGTTCGCCCAAAACACGGAGACAGGTGAAAGTGTTGCTATGAAAGTTCTTGACCGAAGTACCATAATCAAACACAAGATGGCCGATCAGGTTTGTTCCGTCTGTCCTTGTAATTTTCAACAATTTTCATTAAAAAAAAAATGGATCTTGGTCTTTGAGCTTGTTAAGCTGAAATTGTTTTTCTTGAAGTAGTTAAAAATAGCATTAAAATTTGGTATTGACTGAAGGGTATTGCTGTTGTTTTTTATTTTTTTCTTATTATACTGGAAAAAAACTCAATTTTATATTGAGCAAGCTGTTATTTAGCTTTGATTCGGAGCTTGTTATCCAATTTCAAAGATTTCGGCTTTTCTAGGTTGTAGATTATGTTGTGTAGTCGTGTTAACGGCTAACAACTGAGTTGAGTGTAAACACTTCACCTGCGGACTTTCTGTGCTTAAACACACTTCCAAGAATTGCAGGTTGTAATGGTGGGTGGCAATTCATCATAATCTTGGTATTTATAATGAAAGAGTAAAAAGCATTGTTAACTGAATGTGTCGTTTACTGAAAATTGACATTTTGATTTGATTGATTTCCTCAGTATGCTGCATTGAGTAGGCATAAACTTTGAATTCCATTCATCCTACTCTTGATATGGTTCCCGGTATTTTTGTTTCTGACATATTTTTGGCATCAAACATATAATGTAGAATTAGCATGATTGGGTTTTGGTGTAATTTATTTTTTCATTATCTTCAGCTTTCTTTCTCAGTTTGTCTTTCTGAAAATGAATTGCCTTTTGTTTTACAGATCAAGAGAGAGATATCTATTATGAAGCTTGTCAGACATCCTTATGTTGTTCGTCTGCATGAGGCACGAGAGTTTTGAGATTTACATTTAGAATATTATATTATTGAGGCAGGACTTTGTATTACCATTAGTTGGTCGTTCTGAGTTTCCTTCTGACAGTAAATTGTTTTGGTAGGTTCTTGCTAGTCGGACAAAAATTTATATAATCTTGGAGTTCATTACAGGTGGTGAATTGTTTGATAAAATTGTGAGTGGTCTAACTTGGAACCTTACAGCTCAAGATGTTATAGTCTTGACATTATTGTTATGTTCCCCAACTAACATTGACTAATGTTAACATGATTATGTAGGTTCATCATGGCCGTCTTAGTGAGGCTGAAGCTAGGAGATACTTCCAACAACTTATTGATGGTGTGGATTTTTGCCACAGTAAGGGAGTTTACCACAGAGATTTGAAGGTAAGCTTATGCACATCTGAAAAGCTGTTGTGATTTTCTGTTTAACTTAATTCTAACATTTTTTTGCCTATGTATGCAGCCTGAAAACCTATTACTGGATTCCCTAGGAAATTTAAAAATATCCGATTTTGGTCTAAGTGCATCGCCAGAAGAAGTAAGACACAATTATTGCTGGTTATAGTTGATGCTTCCTTTTTTCCCTCCTTTTATATCATGACTGAGAGAAATAATAAAAATTGGGTTGTTTGTACTTGGTAACTTATGTTATCAGGGAGTTAACCTCCTTCGGACAACATGTGGGACTCCTAACTATGTAGCACCTGAGGTAATTATGAGGATAACTACGTCTTAGTTAATTGCAAACACTCTTATTTAAGGACACTGTGGATCTCTTTTCTTTGCACTCTAGGTACTCGGTCACAAGGGTTATAATGGTGCCGTGGCAGATGTATGGTCTTGTGGAGTCATCCTTTATGTTCTGATGGCTGGATATCTACCATTTGATGAGCTTGATCTCACCACGCTATACAGCAAGGCACGGTTTTTTTTTTTTTTTAAAAAAACTATAATTTTATAATTGTATTTCTTGATAAGAAACTTACAATGCTGTATGTATTATTATGATTTTATTTCTTTTTCTTGGTGGCATTGACCAAATTCTTCATGACATATGCATAATCCTTTCAGCTTATACTTTGCTAAAATGGTGCAAACCAGATGACTGTTCTTTATCTGCACATTTATCCACTTCTTAGGGTATGTTTGGTATTGCTAGCTTTTATTTAATTTTGAAAGTATTGCTGAAAAAGTGTTTGGTAAATACCAACTTTTAGTGGAACCACTTACTTTTTCATTAATATTTGACATTTTTTATTCCCTCCCACTGCAGCTGTAGCTTCAAAGACACATCACCTGAATACTAAACATACCGTTAGTTTACATATTGGAAGCAACTATTTGGCTATCAAGTGGATTACTATGTTGATGTGAAAAGGATCATGATAATTTGTCATAACATATTGATTATGATGCAGATAAGTATATTTCTTGGTTGCATTGACCAAATTCTTTCATAACTTGTGCAGAATTTGAAATGGTGCAGCTGAATAACTGATTTAGTTTCATGTTTACCTGCTTCTTAGGGAATGTTTGTTACTGCTCGCTTTTGCTTAATTTTAATAGCATAGGTGAAAAAGTGTTTGGCAAATACTAACTTTTAGTGGGAGCCATTTACTTTTTTATTGACATTTTTGATACCATACCACAGCGGCTGTGGCTTCAAAGCCACATTACCTCAATCCCAAACTTACCCTTAGTTTACGTACTGGAAGCAACTATTTGGCTATCAAGTGGATTACTCTGTTGATGTGAAAAGGAACATGGAACCTTGTCATTGTTTAGCATGTCTTAGCATTTCCATGAGTTTTATTACTAGCATACTTTGTTGCAGTTGTGTTGATTGTCATTTTATTCTTATTTGTCCGTCCAGGCACTAGATGGTCAATCATTGCAAAGACTACTTTGCTCACTCTGATGTTTGCTTTTGATCTAAGTTTGGTATCATCCTCACTGTCAAATAACTGTTTATTTTGATTGAAATATTAAATTCTCTTCTGCAGGTTGAGAGAGCTGACTTTTCATGCCCGTCTTGGTTTCCAGTGGGAGCAAAATCTCTGATTCATAGGATTTTAGATCCAAATCCAGAAACTGTAAGTATCAGCTCTCCAAAGAGACTTTGCTTTCTTCTTTTTTGTTGTCTTTATTTACATACTGTTGGCTGCACTTGCAATTATAAATAGAGGCAAGGTCATTCAAATGGATATGGGCTGTCTGATAAAATAATAACTTCAAAGTAGATATCCTATACCAACTTAAAACTCATAATTAAGTGGAAACTTGCCAGAATGGATCATATTTCTTATAGAACTAACTTAATGCTCATATTTATGCTGTCACTGCAGTTGCCTTCTTTAACAGCAATTATAATAATATCTGAGAATCATTGAACCTCTTCTAGTTTTTTAAAAAAATTAAAAATTGACCTTTTTTACAGTCAAGTAATAACTTAACATGGTATCAGAGCAGGTTGGCCACGTGGCCTTGTGTTTGATTTGATTCACCTCACGTGTTCTGCATTTGCATTTGTTTCTCTCTTCGGAATCCGTTTGAGCTTCTTTCTCTCGTCTGTCTTTGTTGAGCTTGGTCCACGTGACAACATTGGTCTTGTTCATGGGGGGGCCAATTAGATCTTAATACTATTGTTTGGGCCCTACTTATATGCTTAATCTTTTTGGTCAAGTGGCAACTTAGCAAAAGAAGCCATACTTGCACGCTTAATTCTGATTTCACTGTTTTGTGCTACGTTGAAGGCATGCTTTCTACTGGCAAACGTGTATGCATTGCCTTTCTTGTTTCCTTACCGCTGCAGTGAAAGTATGAAAATGATCGCGCATCAGAAGCGAAATTGCTGCATTCCTCATGTCTTGTTTAAAATCATTTATGATATGGTGCTGTTGTACTTAAAATGTTTCATTCAATTCAATGTTATTAGTCTAGTTTATGTGCTTCTGTTTGTTACTTAGAAATTCATATCTCTCTCTCTCTCTCTCTCTCTCTCTCTCTCTCTCTCTCTCTCTCTCTCTCCCCATGCAGCGTATTACCATTGAACAAATCAGAAATGATGAGTGGTTTCAGAAGGGTTATGTTCCTGTCAGACTTCTTGAATATGAAGATGTGAACCTGGATGATGTAAATGCTGTTTTTGATGATCCTGAGGTTGGTAAGGCTTTCAAATGGTAATTTCTTTTGTTTTGTTTTTTAGAAACTTAGATCAATTAATTTGTGCTTTTGGTTTTCTTACTGCTAGGAATATATGATCACAGGTATTCAATCATTTAGCAATATCTGAATTGTCTGAATTTAGGCATCACTCTTGATCCAAAATGGCATGCTTCGGTCTAATCACTCAAATTCCTCTCACACTCATCTTGGCTCATTATCTTCTAGAATATCATAAGTAGTTAACGAATGTCATCTCTCCGGCTTAGTTTTCTGAATGTCTTGAAGTTTACACATTAGGAAGTAATTCATCCTCAATATAACTGCATTGGATTACTGCTGACCAAAACTGTATCTGCTTCATTGTTATTTCATTCACTGTACATAAGTTGGTGCATTTAACTATAGTTTTCAATACTGCTGCCCTTGCTTTTTCATATCTTGTGTGTGATGGAATGTCTTTTAGTTTATGAGGCATTACACTTTCAATAAACGGAACACTGACAGATCATACCTTGAAATATTCCATGCAATTTAGGGGTTTCCATTTTCACTGATGGAGCTGGTGCTTGGATCAGGTCATTTTGTTCAAACGCATTGTTGTAGTAATTCCCTTTATAACTTCTTGACATTCATGGTAATGTGGTTCATTGTAGGAGGGGCAGGCTAATGAGAAATGTGGGAGTGACGACGTGGGTCCTTTGAACCTCAATGCCTTTGACTTAATAATTTTATCTCAAGGCTTGAACCTTTCAACAATATTTGACCGTGGACAGGTATGAATTTCTCAGTATGCTGTTTGTTTCATTTCTTCTGATGCAAGCTTGACTAATTCTACATTTGGGCAATAAAGATACAAGCTTTATGTATTCAACATGCTTCACATTAAGGAACCTGCTGTTTTAGCTGCTAGACATTTGATTGGAAATTCTTGAATTACTGAAGCCACTAGAATTATCCCAATTGCCCTTGTATTGAAATTTAAATTGTACATTCTCAATATCATGCTTTAAAAATAGGAGTTCATGTTAGAGCTCAATATATGCTATTCATCTACTTCCATTACAATATTTGTTTTTTCCCTTTTCTGACAGGACTCTGTAAAGCATCAGACACGCTTTGTTTCACAGAAGCCAGCAAAAGTTGTTTTATCAAGTATGGAAGTTGTTGCACAGTCCATGGGTTTTAAGACACATATTCGCAATTACAAGGTAGAGTGGCCGACAACTGGGATTTTTCCTTGTCAATATAATTCATTTGCACAATATCATAAAATTAACTATATTATACTCTTTTTCTGATTTTTGTTTAATATCTACTTGCACACATTTCAAATTGAGAATGATTGTGAGTAGTACGGAAGTTGTTTTGACCGAGATTGGTTTAACTTTGCAGATGAGAGTGGAAGGTCTTTCTGCAAATAAGGCCGCTCATTTCTCAGTTATGCTCGAAGTAGGTTTCCAATTCCAACTCCTGTCAACATTTCAGTTTTCCTTATATTTTGATCCACTGATCTTCAATTTTTTAAAAATATTTATTTGGACTGAAGGTTTTTGAAGTAGCTCCCACATATTTTATGGTAGACATTCAGAAAGCAGCCGGAGATGCTGCAGAATACCTCAAGGTCAGTTATCTACCGCTTATCTGTCACATTGCATGAGGATCTTGACATAACTGGACAATATTCTCTTTTCCTTACTGTCTGTCCTCGGCTTACTTGTTTCTGTTAAAAGGGATGAACTTTTCTGTCTTTGCAGTTTTACAAGAACTTTTGTAGCAATCTTGAGGATATCATCTGGAAGCCACCTAATGAATCAACTAAATCAAAGATCACTAAGTCTAAGAGTAAAAGGCGTTGATCTCTGCTCCTGCGACGACATTGCCTTAAGTTTGATATATAGTTTTACATCATGAATTCGAACATATACATTTATTGTTGCTTTGTATGATTAGTGTTTGTAACCAACCGACAGTATTTTTATGAGATTAGATATGATTGTAGATATTGGCACTTTAATTGACAGAGTAAACAAGGCTTCACGGTGTGTGATATTTGGAATTTTATGATATTGTCGAACAAGGACCACAGAAAGAAAGAATTTTCCATCTTGGGATATCTTATCTTCTTCTCACAACTAATTAGATTATTGAAGTTCAAAAGTTGACACCAAAATCCCCACATGAACAATATCCATTGATAAATTTATGAAGCCATTTCTCTGGCTGTCAGTGAAGAAATAGCCTGGATAAAATCATGCCAATTCCTGCACATTTTGGTGCTCTTAATAACCAGAACTAGTGCAACATTTAGTGTGTTCAACAACCCAAATGCTTTGGCCAACTTTTCGCCGTGGTAAACAGTAGAAGAGAATGTCTTTTCCTCATCCTCTTAATCAATTAGCTCAAGGATTTTCAGTGGGTCGTATCGAAGACTCTTTGCTTTTTCAAACAAGTGATCCAATAATTTGTACATCTCTACACTCTGAGGATGCAATCCATCATTGGTTTTGAATGAATAAACCTTGTCTTCATTCTTGTATTTTGCCAAGTTTCTCCTCTCATTGAAATTTTCATCATTGAAACATCTTCCCACCTTTCAGCAGACATGCAGATATCCAGCAAGAAGGCACAAGTCTCAGGATCTTTTGGTTTGACCTTGAGTAATTTTTCAGCAGCATAAAATCCTAATTCCATGTTTCCTTGCCTTCTAAATCCGTCAATCAACACCGACCATATAACTTCATTTGGCTCAAATTTCTTTTTCTTGATAAAATTGAAAGCTTCCTCTAAGCGACCGAACCCCACAAACATATCAATCAGGCATGCGTAATGGTCCATCAAAGGCTTAATTTTGTAATATCTTTGCATCATTTTGAAGTAATTGAAAGCTTGATGGACCATTCCGGCACTGCTACAAGCTTATAAAACACCTACTAAAGTTATCTGGTTTGGTCTAACTCCAGCAAGTAGCATATCCTCGAAGAGCTGCAGTGCTTGCTGACTCTTGCCATGATTTGGAAAGCCAGTAATCATAAAGTCTATGATATCATTGTTCTTGTAGACATTTCCACAAAACCTTTGCTTGCTTTCTGAATTATTCCACATTTGTTATACATATTAAGCAGTGCAGTTCCCACAACTACATCAGACAAAATCCCAGTTTTCATTATCTAAGCATGAATTTGCTCCCCTTGTTCTTAGGCTGTTAACCTACTACATATATTTAAGATACTTGAGAATGTGTATAAATCAGGTTTCATTCCTGAGCTATTTAGTTTCAAAAAATATTTAATGCCTCAGTTCCACTAAGCTGACAAATCATCCTTAGCAATATCCATCATTCGGGCATGGCCTGCAATCATTGCATTCCGTGTAACCAAGCCAACATGCTTCATACCATCAAAAAGTTTCTGCGCCTCATCAATGGATCCACAATCGAGGTACAAATACATGACAGAATTTCTTATGCGCAAGTTTGATTCGTAGCCTAGTTTAATGCTCAATGAGTGAACCTGTTCCCCATCACCCAAAGACAGTATCGTACAACACAATGAATACCTTCAGAAAGCATCTTAGCAAAAAGAGTAATCCCTTCACGGCTTCACCATTTTCACCACAAGCACCAATAAACGTAGTACATGAAATCTCATTGTTTTCCCTAATTCTCTTAAACGCTGTAACTACAGAATCCGAGTTGCCACATCTCGAATATAAGCTACAAAGTGAGTTTTCAACACTTGTCTCATCTTCAGTCTGGTACTTTAACAATTTAGGCATGGGTTTGCTTCCCCAATTTAACAGACTCCCTTGTAGGGCAAGCACTTATAGAGTTACATTCGTAGGATAAGCGCCAGCTTCCAGCATATCTAGAAAAACATGATAGCAAGCTCTGGTTGTGAATTTTGAACATAAACCGATATCAAGTTTGTCCATGAAACAGCATTTATTCTAGGCAGATTATCAAAAACCTTTTTAGCTTCTTCCATAGTCCCACATTTCGCATAAACATTAACCAGGAATGTCATTACAAAGAAGTCTTGGCGGGTTCCGGTCTTTATGATGTGAGCATGAATAATTAGCACATCTGAAAGTGAATTCCTGTCTACGCATTACCGTGGGAGAGGAACATAATAAGATGTTTCAACCTTTGTGCCATCTTTAATCATAGAAAGAGCCTCTCAAAAATCCAGAGACCTGAGTTGTTGTGAATTCCCATTCAATTGGGTGATTGTCTGATTTCTCTAATACGAAATGGTAGGACTCTGAGATAATCAAACTGGAACTATGGCCACAAGCCACAGTTCTCACTTGCCCGTCACTGAGATACAGCTTCTGCAAATGTGGTTTGTGGGTTTTTCTTCAACCAGATCATGACTACTAGGAGGGAGTTGTTGCACTGTTCTTACATTGCAGTGAAACAACGCGATTATTATTTTGAGAAAATTGAATTCCAATATGAATATCAAAGTTTATACATTGCCAAGGATGAGTTAACAAAATACAAATTACATTTAGACTGAAGATTCCGGCTTTATCTGGATCTGACAGATGAAAGTCTAGCATGCTGTCATTTGGCCATTTCTTGATCTCCCTTCCCGTTGACGTTCATTTGACATTAAGGCACTTCAGGCCAACAATTATATCCTATCTGACAACAAATATATAGGCAGAAATCTGTTTAAATGACTAATTAATAATCCCAAAAAAAAAGATTCAAGCAACTTCTCTTAAGATAATGGGTAAAGATTGAAGACTGAAATACATTTTCTCTGACAATTTTCTAAATTGATTTTGGGTAGAAGTTAGAAAAGCACTGCTAGAATGTTGATAGTGTCGAAAATATTATGTACAGTGTCAATGTATGAACATCAATGGTTATCAGCATATCACATATCTACTGAATTACTGAGGCTCCAAGACAATAAGTAATACTTCCATAGTCTCTACCCAGACTGATTTTATATCTTCACTCCCAAAAGATATGTGAGAAACTCAGTAAAACCTGCAGACAGCACACAGACTTTGTATATAGCGTACCTTGCACGATAAAAAGGATTCTTCAGTCCTTGTACTTCATTTTTTCTTTCTCAAACCCCGTAGCAAATGGTTTTGCATGCTCCTCGACATCATGACAGAGCTTTGTAATCGCAGATTGAATGTTTGCATCTGACTTCAGAGTTGCTACAAAATCCTCCAACTTTGTTCCTGAATTAATGATAACACAAGATGGTTAGTAATAAGAACAATGATAGTGATGATAACTACCCCTTATATCGAGTAGATGATGGCAGCAAAAAGAACCTTTAGTATCACCCTTGCTCTTTAATGCCAACTTCACAGCTGCATCAAAGAACTCAGCTACTTTTTCAAAATCTTCCTCAACAAATCCCCTAGATGTGAGGGCTGGAGTTCCTGGACCATCAAAGAACAGAAACATTCTGAAATTTAAGTAGTTCAAACAATAGACATATTGAAGATGATCAAAAGAGGAATTGCCTACCCATACGGATGCCACCAGGAACCATGGCAGACACATCCCCAGGAACAGTGTTTTTGTTGGCCGCAATATGAACTGATTTCAACTCTTGATCCATCAATACCCTGTGAAACAAAATAAAGAAATAACGAACTGCTTTCTCCTATGATGTTATAAATTGTTTGCAGAGCATCCCGTGCAAAGTGAGTCAACAACATACTCTATTAAAATTCAAGAAAGTTCCTAATTTCACCATACAAGATTGATTGTACCTTATTTCTCAAGTTGACCAAGACTAGATGGTTCTCAGTTCCACCAGATACCAGTTCATATCCTCTCTCTAGCAAATTCTGCAAATAGAGTGGACTTAGAAGTGTGCTTACTAAAATCAAATTACTTAAGAATATATGATATTGGGACATACCAATGACTTGTTCAAATTAACAAAGAAATAAGAACTGCACATAAACAAAGTATTCAGTGATAGCAAGGTACATCAAGTATACCTGTGAGAATTTTGAACAATTACTGAGAACTTGCTGCTGATGGGCCTTGTACTCGGGAGTCTTAACCTGCAATCACATGACAATCAAAGAACTGAATCAACATGTCCTGAGTACTAAAAATGAATAAGAATTGCTTGCTTTGGCATACTACGAAGCATACATGCATGAAATTGAACCTGATAACAGCATTTTCTTTTTGCTAAATACATAAAATAAGAAAAAACAAATATATACCTGCTTTAGTGCAACAGCTAATCCAGCGATGGTGTGATTGTGCGGGCCACCTTGAAGTCCGGGAAAGACGGCCTGATTAATTTTGTCTTCGTTGTCATACATCACCTGTTGGAAGCAAGTAAATTATTATATAACTAATTATAGGTGCTTTACAAAGGAACTTCTATTCTCAGTATCACAGAAGCTAATAGTAAGTAGAAAAAATCCTTGCACAGGGGACGCAATAAACAGGAAAAGTTCAATAGCTATAAAAGCACTTTGTTTTTCCTTTGTTACTTTCTACTCTCTTATCTTGTTCTTCTTGTTTCTCATTTCTTTTTCCATTTTGCCATACTTTCTTGGTTTTAAAACTTGGACTTACTTCTTGTCCTTGTTTATTAATCTCTTTAACTCCCTTCCTGAAGAAGATCATGGCGCCACGTGTACCACGAAGTGACTTGTGAGTTGTGGTTGTCACAATGTCTGCATATTCAAATGGAGATGGAATAACACCAGCAGCAACCAACCCACTAATGTGTGCCATATCAGCCAACATAATTGCCTTCTGCTTGTCACAGACCTGCAAAATTCATCAATTTGAACTTATAACATCCCAAAAGTTCACAAGATCTGTGAGCATGTTACCACAAATGCACCACTGAAGCAAAGAAAGTTTACCTTACGAATACGAGCATAATCATAAAGGCGTGCGTAGGCACTTGCCCCAGCAACTATTGAGTTTTGGTCTAAAAAAGCGTGGCACTTTTCTCCAACTGCAAATTTTCAATCACATAAGCAGGGCCTAATAAACAGAACCACAACTGCACTATCCAAGAAAATTTTGAAAGAAAATTGAAAGAACAAGATGTGCTACTTCACCCAAAACAGAAAGCAAATAAGGTAAGAGCTGCCACCAAGTTATCCATGTCTTAAAAAAAAAAAAGAAAAGAAAGCACTTGTTGTAAACAAATTTCAGTAACTTACTGATATGTTTTCAACGTCAATCACAAAGGAACTGCAGATGATACAAGAAGCTGCAGTCATATGCCTAGTTCTCCACAATATACAGTCACCATACACCATATAGTTGTGAGAAGATCTACAAACACAATCCAAGAAGAATGGAATAAGCAATACTCTCATTGATACATCCTGAATTCTAGGGTTGAACAACCTTGGTGCACATGACATGGGTAAACAGCAGACCTTAACCAACTTAGTAGCAAACCAGAAAATAGTTTTTGTTTCAATTAACAGAACTTTCATAAAAAAGGAAATGGCTGGCTACCTGTTCATAGTCGATATATCCTGCGTTCTCATTCAATCTGTATGGCATTGTCTCAAAGAATATGGACACAGCAGATATCTTCTTGGCATCAGTCTGCTAAAGAAATAAAAAACCTTGTCCATCATTTATTACAAGGAAAAACTCTGTTGGCTTTGAAATAATAGAGAACTAAAACCAAGTCCAGTGGACAATATTTTATCAGAAGGAATCTATATGCACCTGATAACCATGTGAAAGATGCCCACCATGTGGTAGATCAAGAGCCATAATTCTCCCATGAGGTTTTAGTAATGCTGTGTAAGCCTGAAAGTTAGCAGTGGACCCAGAAAATGACTGCACATTAACTGCAAGGGAAACATACCCGGTAGCTTAAACAAATTCAATCTGTTTATCATATCAATCATACTTAAATCTCCAAAGTCATAAATACAACTTTTACCAAACATTCATGTAAGCTTTAAATTAAACTTGTGCACAAAAACCATAGCATGAATGAAATATGTAATAAGAACATTGCAAATCATATCCATGATTCATTTACCTCCCCATTTTGAAGGATCCAATTGAAAAGCTTCTAATGCACGTTTCTGACATAATGACTCAGCCATGTCAATGTACCTACTTGGATACAAATACTAAATTAACATGAAAGTTACCATACAAAAAAAAAAATTTCATGTTATAAGCTATCATTTCAACTTCTTCTTTTACAATATCTCTATCTCATTAATCCGTTTTCTAAATAAGTTTGCATTTAACAGGCAAAAAACAAAAGGAAAAGAGTAAAGTGGGCGCCTCATACTGATTTCCTCTATAATATCTAGCGACCGGATACCCTTCACTGTATTTGTTGGTGATGACAGACCCAACAGCTTGCATAACCGAGACTGATGTAAAATTCTCCGAAGGTATAAGTTCCAGTCCCTACAAATTCAATATTTAAGTTCACTATCATCAACCATTAGTTTCAACATTCAAAAATGAGTTTTCCAATAAATGGGCATATACCTTCCATTGCCTAGCTTTCTCTGGTTCAATGATATCAGCTATTTCCGGATCGATCTCATCGAGTGAAGCATTCAGTTGATTAATCCACTGAGTCACAAATATTTTAAACTTTCTCCCTTACGATCACAGATCCAAAAACGAGCAAAATGCGATAACAAAAAGCTGTATATAACAGCATATTATTAAATAAGCCATACAGGAACAGGAGCTCTGCCTTTCTCATTTGATGCTTCGTTGGGCAAAGAAGACTGCAAAAACAGATCAAATTCAAATGGAACGTAAGAGATATATAAATAAGCAAGAATTTCGAAAACAGAAATGATAAAAGTTAACAGAATGTAGGGACCATGTAACAGAGAGGGAACCGTAGTTAAAGTGAGGTTTGAATGTATTCTTGATTGAGGAAGAGAGTCTGCGAAGAGCCATTGAAGCTGCCATCTCTCTCTCACTCAGGGTATCTCCGTCTTACGGTGTTTTTGTCTTGCTGAGATTTGGGTTGGCAAAGTCACTGCTTATTCCTGTCTGCAAGTGGGGCTGGTGCAAGAGCTTTTTCCTCATAAAAATTACGGGTTTTTGTAAATCGAGAATAGAGTTTGTTGGTGGCGTAACGTCAAATTGCATCGACGTACTCGCTCAAACGACAGCGTTTAGCAGCCTGTAGTTAAACCAACTCTTGACCATTGGTCAAGTGTTTGGCAAAGAAGAAAGAGGCCCGTTGGTCCCGGTACTTTCGTTCTGTATTTTTATTATTACAACTTTGTTATCAAATTGTTAAGACTCCTGTCCCTTTCTCAAATTCAATGGGAACTGCAGAGATGGAGGCGCCAAAAAGCAAACAGCTCACAGAGATCCCGTAGTAGACTAACACGAGCTCTCTCCAGGAGAGCAAGATCGGCTAACAGTCCCCAACACAGACGACGTATCACTCGCCGTATGGGCTTTCTGCATGTGGCTTCTTGGTCTGTTTTCGTGCGCACTTCTTTCCTTCCTTAACCAATTCTTCTCTTACCGCGAGGAGCCTCTGATAATCACCCAGATCACCGTTCAGGTGGCAACTCTTCCCATCATGGCCTCTGCTCTTCTGCAGACTAAGTTCCGCATTCCTGGATTTGGGTCTCGAGAATTCAAGGACCGTTTTACATGAAGAAGCATGCGTTGATTAGGGTACATGCAAGAGCCGAACGTGCTTTCGGAAATGGTTATGCTTATTCAGTTGGTATTGTTGACATCATCAAGGCTTTTTATGGGAGGAATATCTCATTCTTCTTCTGCTTGGGTTCTTGTCATCACGACCCAGGTCTTTTCTTCTTCAGTGCCATTAATATCAGTTCTTATGCATGTTTTCTCACTACAACTGCTTGATGATACTTTGTTCATTTTAATTATCTCGTGTTGGTTTCTTAGGTTTTAGGTTATAGTTGGGCGGGGCTGCTGAGGAAGTACGTGGTGGAGCGAGCACATATGTGGTGGCGTAGTACCCTTGTTCAAATCTCCCTTTTCCGGTATTCTTCAAACTTTTTGAATATTCCAAATGTTTTTTCCGATGGTTAAGTTCATTCATATATCATCAACGAAAATTTGTCTAACAATTAACAATGTATAGTAATCGAGACCCATTACAGCTCGCTATAGTATCAATTACAGCAATGAATTTCACTTATCAAGGTATATTGGTGATTTTCCCTAGGCCGTTTGTCTTGTACCATACATCCGGAAATCAAGAGAAAATCATCTTGACAGAGAAAACAGTGAAGTTATTTGTTGCTGCTACTTCTGCTTTGGTCATAGCTACGAGAATCTACATACAAGTTGGATCCATAAATTATCAAAAGATCATACAAGAAAGCAAGTTCATTCTTTTAAAATTTTCGAAGCATTAGCCGATGCCATTTTCAGAATGATCAGTTAACTCCAAGTTTCTGTCCTTGCCTTATTCCTACCAGAAAACGGCAAAAATGCGATAACCACATCTTTTTTGGCTGCATTAGCCTGTACTTCTCCCCATGCAATATCTCGCAGTCTCGCTGTCTCTTTCGTCTTATACGCATCAGTATCTCACAAGATCAATATACGCTTCGTGATTTGTTCAATGAACTATTAGGACATTGCATGAAAAAGAAGAGAATGAGGGCGGCGAATACGGGCTATCACGATTGAAATTCTTTGCGATAGCATTTGTTTGTAGCTTCTGCCGGTACTTTTTTCCCGACTCCTTCTTCCAAACCTCGCAGAGCATCTCATGGGTCTGCTTGGTCTTTTCCAATAGAGTCACTGCCCACCAAATCGGTTGGGCCTAAGTTGACTCGGTACAACTGTTGCTTCCAAATTGTTCAGCCTTCTAATATACTCCTTTCTTTTTTTTTCATTGCCAATGTCTTCGTAGGATATGCATTGATAATGTACGTAGTAATTCCCGCGGCACACTGGTGGCTGAATCTGACAATGCTAAAACATTTCCTCCATTTTCATCACTTCTGTACACTGCACAATGTCCGGAGTACATGATAGTAACTGACAAGTTTGAGTTGGATTTGCAATCGTATCAGCAGCATGGAAGAATCCATTTGAGCAGGTTCTTTGCTCTCATCTACGGATTTGGCTTTGCCACTATTGCATCTACACTCACTCAAGTGGCCCTATTCTATGGAAAGTAAAGTTTTTCTTCATCCAACTGTTCATACATACGCTTACATAGTTGGTTTTCAATGAATACTTTATTTGTGTATTAAAAATTGTGATAGATTTTAGATCGGTACCGAGCTTCTTCGAAGGGAAAGGAGGATATTCATACAAGATTGATGATGAAGCACAAGGACTTACCTTCACGGTGGTTTTACAGTCTTCTTGTTGGGACAATCGCAGTCTCCCTTGCGTTCTGCATTTTCGTGAAAAACGACGTCCAAATGCCATGGTGGGGACTATATTTGCAGCTGGCCTCGCTTTCATATTCACTCTTCCAGTCAACATCATTACTGCCACTATAAATCAAGTACCTCAAAAGATCACATTTCTCTGTTATCATACTAATAATTAACTATTCCTTTCTGTACAGACACCAGGATTGAATATCATTACAGAGTACATAATGCGAGCAATATGAGCATGACTTAGGTAATTTCCTTTCTTAGTGATTTCAAATTGTGCCATTACATGACGATCCCTCCAAGATCATTGCTCCTCGTTCAGGTTTTTCTCCTCTTTTCTGTTTTCTACAATCCCGTAGCACTCCAACAAAACAATGCCTCTAGTTAACCATTATGTCTAATTTGCATATTTCAGTTAATTGGAACCATCATAGCTGGAACGATCAACCTCATCCTAGCATGGTGCCTTTATACTAAGTTGACGACATACGTCAACCAGGTCTGCTTCCGTAAAACAGTCCCTCGACATGCCGCAGTTATCGTGTCTTCTTCGATGCATCTGTTATCTGGGGTTGGGTTGGACCTAAGAGAATTTTTGGTTCTCGCGGAAACTAATAAAATCTTTTTTATATATTTTTTATTTTTTAAAAATATAAATTTTTGTGGTAATGTTAGTCACATTTTTTATCTAGATAAATTTGTTAGTAGTTTTGGTATTTTACAGCAGCAGGAGCTTTCACATACAAATCAAAATTTACTGCTCTACGTTTTTTATTGAAATAAAAATAGTATTAAATTCTTTCTTAATTTTTTTTTACTTGTAAGAAAATATTATTACGTGATACAAATAATAATAATCGGATTGTATTTTAAATTTTAAATTTATATTATAAAATATAAAATTAATTTATATATTTTATTAAAATATAATTTAAATAATTTATTATTAATTATGTTACGGTGTGTCGTTATTTTGTTAAAAGTATAAAAAAATTATAAAAAATTACTACTAAATATTAAAAAAAACTTAATCAATTATCTTGTTACAACAATTATAATAGTGTAATAAAATTATTTAATTAATGAATAAAAATAATTATTTTTATTTATAAAAATTTTAAAAATTAAAGTAAATTTTATTATTTAATTTTTATATTTTTTAAGTAAAATATTTAAAATTTTTTATATTAATAAAATAATTTAATCACCTTGTATCACATGTGACGTGGTGAAACAGACTGCCTAATACTCTCTGCTCAAGATAACGGATTCTGTTTGTGTCCCTCTTCACGTAGGATTCATCTTCTTCACTTCATCGTCGACTTGGCCAACAAAACGATCTCTTCACTCCAAGACGGCGCAGCTAGCTCTCACTCGCAATGGCCTCTCNTTGCCGGAACAGTCAATATTGGAGTGGCATGGTGGCTGCTGACAACCATAGAGAATATATGCCAAGATGAACTCCTCCCACCCAATAGTCCTTGGACGTGTCCCGGAGACCGTGTATTCTTTGATGCATCTGTCATTTGGGGTTTGGTTGGACCAAAACGTATCTTTGGAACTATGGGAAACTACAAAGCTCTTAACTGGTTTTTCCTTGGAGGTGCAGTGGGCCCTTTATTGGTGTGGCTACTGCACAAAGCATTCCCTAAGCACAAATGGATTCCTTTGATTAACCTTCCAGTAATTTTGGGGGCAACAGCAAGCATGCCACCAGCTACAACTGTGAACTACAATTGCTGGGTCGTGTTAGGAACGATGTTCAATTACTTCATTTTCAAGTATCGAAAGAATTGGTGGCAGAGATACAATTATGTTCTCTCAGCAGCCTTAGATGCTGGGTTGGCTTTCATGGGGGTTCTTTTGTACTTCACACTTACCATGGAGAACAGAAGCATAAACTGGTGGGGATCAGCAGGTGAGCACTGTGACCTGGCTTCCTGCCCAACTGCCAAAGGCGTAGTTGTTGATGGCTGTCCTGTGTATTAAACGTCCTTTCGACTATATATTAAGCAACATTAGTTGGTAATTTTAGTTTCATGGAACATTCGACAAAGATAATGATCTGTAAGTCTTCACGTTCCTCTAGCTCTTAAATTCCCAGGATGCATGTGATTGGTTGCAATTCTTAAAGATATCATCCGGGGTAATTCCTTTATTCTGAATATCTTTTATATATTGGGAAACTGCATGACAAGATGGACAATTCATACTAGTTGAAACGTAAATCGTATACCTGTAAGATTAATTACTAATTGATTATTAAACAGTATAGCAGTGGTAAGAATTATAGTACGAGTAATTCTAGACATCCTAATTATAGTAGAAATTTGAGGGGAGAAGAGAAGCCACTTGCCAATCTATACTTTCGCTTTCTTCGCCCCCTGTAAACCTTAGTCACCAATTAATGGGTACTGCCTTCAACAAGTCATTTTTTTTATACAGGCAGGCTGATGTTTGAGGGGTTGAATTTTGACACTGTGTGGTCTGAAGCTCGTTCTGGGAAACCCTGTTGCCACCATCTGTATCTTCGGTTAGATGATATAAAACAACAAATCGAGCCATTAAGCTACTGCAAACATCAGTTTCCAACAGGAGGACATATGCCTGTCAAATATGTGTGTAGTATATCTCTTAAAATGATTCAGAATGTATATTACAGCTCTTATAAAACAACTAGAGGCGCACCAGAACTATAAAAGAGAATTGCAAATCCTTCGATAAGATATGAACAATCTCCCTTTAACTGCAGGCCAAATTAAGTATAGAGATTTATACACAAACAATATATCGATAAGAGAAGCAGTATATCTTGTCATCAAACTCCAAGCGATTTCGATGAAGCAGCATATCTTGAAGAGAAGCCACGAGATAAAGAATCCACATTACCCTCATCCCAACAGCCTTCATCAAAGTTCTGAGCATAGCTTAAAGGATCGTACTTAAACCCACCAGCTGGTTTTGGGCGTCTTTGCCTGAAAGCTGCTGCTATGTTACAACAACCATTTCCCGGCTGCCTTCTTGTATCTCTCCATGTTCTTCTCCTCGTCCATGGCAGCTTTAACTTGAGCCTACCCCAGCATGATAGCAACCTTCCTGCAGCTTCATCTGTATTCTTAGGAGATGAACTCCCCTCCATTACTTCATGACCTTATTCAGGAGAAACGTCAGTGCAGCTCACAGATGACGAAATGAAGAAATATTATTCCTTCTGCCAGATTGTGGGGTCTGGCTCTTCTCTGTTTCACTCTCTCCTTTTGTTGAGGATTTTGAATGTGTGGTAGAGAAAATAGCATAAGTTGATATGGAACAAGCTCTTTTTGCTTTTAAGAAGAGAAACGAGAAAGGTTAAAAAGGAAAGAAGGGAAGGTGTAGATTGCAGAAGTGAAGTTTGGTAATGTTTGCACCACTCGTCAGTTTACCCACAACGAATAATTAATACATATAGCAAATAATACTTTTCGAAGAATACAAGAACCTCCGCAGAGGACAAAGCATACGTGCGTAGCTGTTGTATTTGAAAGGAAAGTGGAAGAGCATTAGTAAGTGAGCTCTGTAAATTATTCACACTTGCTTAAAAGTAAGAACGCGGCTTGAACGTTAACACTGGCAAAACAACAGAAAAGCCAAAGCATATAACGGTAGATATCAATTTTTTACGAAATTATCGGCTGGACATGACATTCTTATTAAAAAATAATATCTTCACACGGCAAAAAGCATATCATCGGACCAAAAACAGCAGACATCAAATTTCCTCGTCTTAAATATGATATTGAATCAGTTACCTCTCTGCCGACACTGAGGGCCATTAATCCTGTTTATTATCTGTGTGAAAATGTGTTCCATCTTGCATTGAATAGAACCTGAGCGAGTTTTAAATTTACAAGGGTAAATAATAACACTTAAATTTTTATTTGTATATTTAAATATATATATATACTTTGTATCTTAATAAATTATTAACCCGGAAAAATACAAATTTAGTAAATTTTTTATGAACATCGGAATATCATATAATTAAATAGATAAAAATAAATAAATTTTAAATTTATAAATATAAATAGTTAACACGCTGGTTTAATTATTTTAATTGATATCAAACATTTGATCCGCAATAAATTACAAATTTGTATTCTCCCTGAAACATTTTTCCAACGTTATTGAATATTAGCATTTAAATTTACTCCAACCACAGAAAGAGATGAAATCAAACACAATTATTGAACTGGAGTTTGTTACCGTGGACTATGTTTGGTTCTATTGTATTTCTAAGGAATCATTCATTATTTCACTGACATTTGACATGCAATGATTCCATCCTACATCAACTGTTACTTGTCACGTCGCAAGAGTTTCCCGCACGCCACTGGTTCAAGCAAATGCAAGGGACATAGTTATTTGATGTTGCAAGCATTGTTGAAAGGTTAAACAACGAATATCCGGGGGTGCATCACTGATGCCATTCAAAACTTATTAAGGATGTACGTCACTTGATCTTATTGGTTATTGCTTCTAAACTTACATTAATGTGTTGATGTTTCCATACTCTGCTTCAGATACCGTATGGTGCTCAAGTTCCACGATTGATCATCCATTAGCAGACACTAGTTAGTTCACCCTACGTTCTGCTGCAACTTCAATTTTTATCGTTCTTTTTCATCTATATATTTCTGGACTCTGATCATGGTTGAGAAACGTGTTAACATGGATGTTCAATAAAATATTTTGAGTAAGTTTTGCTGAGACATAACTAAAGGAATCGCGTAGGATTCCCTTAATTTAGCACAATTGAACAAACAAAATTTTCAGGCTGTGCAATTTATTCACAGAAATGGATAGAATTATATAAACACACCAAGAAACCATGCCAACCCGACTCAAAACTTATTGCTTTGCTATTTACATAACAACATTATCCATTTCTATCAATAATAAAAACAACTGCAGTGAGAAGGAACCATTATTTTAGCCGAAATATAAACAAACCAATCAAACCACTTCAAAGTTTACAGGAGGAGGCAAATTTCTTGTGTGAAAGCTTAAATAAGGATAGACAAGCACGCATATGAATGTTCCAGAGAGGCAGGTACAAAGTAAAACGAAGACCAAATAAAATCAGTATAAGGCTACATGGACTATCTACCAAAATTGATCTTGGATTTCACTCTCCATGAAGAGGAAACTAAAAAAGGTAAAGTATAAGCTCTTACAAAGTCATTTATATTGCCAGCACAGAGCTAAATAAATTCCAGTGCACAAATTAGCAGTTACGAGTCATCTCAGAACATAAAACGGCATGGTCAACATGCTACATCTTGACGGCCACCTGTTCTGCTGAGCTTTTCCTCACAACTCCTTTGGAACACAACTGATTTAATAGCTCTAGAGCCTCCTTAGCTAAGCCTTCATAAGCTATGCCTTCAATGAGAATGGTGTATGTAGCTTCAGTGGGTTGTAAACCCCTCATTACCATGTCTGCCAAGAAGTCAATAGCACGATAGGTCTGCCGAGCCTTACAAAGTCCTAACATAATAGAATTGTAGGTGACAACATTTGGCCGGACACCTAATCTATCCAAGTCATGGAAAAGCTTAATTGCGTCATCAACCTTGCCTTCTCTACTCAGACCACCAACGAGTGAAGAGTAGGTAATTGTATCAGGCTTCAGACCCTTTCCACGCATCTCATGCAAAAGCTTCATAGCTTGATCCGTCTTCCCCACCTTTGAGAGGCCGTCAATCACAGTATTGTAAGTGATCAAAACAGGAGAACAATGTTTGTTATTCAGCTGATTAAGTATCTCAACTGCAACATCAACCTTCCCATCCTTGCATAGTGCAGTAAGCAGAGTATTGTAGGTCACAATATCAGGGTAACAACCCCTGGATACCATGATCTCCAAATACTCAATTGCTCTGTCCATCTTCTTTTCTTTGCAAAACCCATGAAGCACTGGGTTGTAACTTAAGGAATTGGGGATACATCCATGCTTTGCCATCTTCTCTAATATGTCGATTGCTCGACCCAATAAACCCTTCCGGCACAAGAAATTAATCAAGATGTTGAAAGTAACAACACTAGGAGAGCATCCTTTGTGAACCATTGCAGCTAATAGTTTCTCGGCATCCATCCACCTCCCAGTGCTACACATGCTACGCAAAATAATGTTATGAGTAATCACATTAGGTTGACATCCATACGATGGCATCGCATTTAAGAACTTGATTGCTTCATCCAACCTTCCTTCCTTACAAATGCCATTAATAAGAACATTATACGTAACCACATCAGGTTTACATCCTCTGCTTCTCATCTCATCTAAAAGCTTCATTGCCTGACCAACCCCACTTTCCTTGCAAGTTGCTTCAATCAATATGGTATATGTAATTACATCTGGGTAACACTCCTTTTCCAACTGTCTATTAAGAACTTTCATGGCGAGACTCAATTTCCCACTATCACACAAAGTTCGCAAAATAGTATTATATGTAACAACATCTGGAGCAACACTCATTCTATCCAAAAGCCGTAAAGCATTATCAATTTCCCCAGACTTGCAATACCCACCAATCAAAACATTGTAAGTTATAACATCAGGAACTGCCCCAGAATCTTCTATAATCTCCATAACCCTTGTGGCCTTCCTAGTTCTACCAAGCTTACAAAATCCACGAATTAAACTTGTGCAAGGGATTATATCAGGAATATCACCACGATAAACCATTCTCTCAAGAAACTTAAACCCTTCTTCAAGTTCTCCATTTCTAACCAATCGATGAAGATGATTATTACTCTCAAATTCGTCAAAGTGTTGTGAAGAATTCACTGTACTCGAAGAAATATGACCATTGTTCAAACGTCCATTTAGGGATGTCTCATCATGTTTCAGTTTCACATTAAAACTAAGTGTTTCAACCTTTGACAGGGCAAAAATCTGGTTCCGCCTTTGCTTCCGGAAGCCCTTTGGTTTTTTACACTCTGAACTATCGGCAGATTGAACGAAGAAGCGGGCTTTGCTACACACATAAACTTTTATATTAACCCTACCCCCACCACCGAAAGAACCAGTATTTCTGGTGCTCTTTCTATTAAAGTGCTGAAATGAGCAAAACCCTTCATGGACGTGATTTGCAGGTACCATCAAGTCCATATTTTCAGCTTAAAAGGATATGAATGTTCAAAACACCATGCTTCAAATAATTTTAACCCAAAAAAAAGGTTGTTACAGGTATTTTCCAATAAAGGGTTTAGAGATGGTTTTATAGCAGAACAACAACAATTTCTCAAACGGGTTCAAGAGAGTAGAAAAGAACATAAGAGGGACGAAGCTTACTCTGCAAATGGTTTTTGACAGGTGCAAAATGGAGAAACACTGGACAAAATAGTGCCGCCCTCGTTGCTTATCCTGTTTGTGCCTTCTGGTTCCGGCTTTCACAATTGAGCGGTTGAGGTCCAGCCTTCCTGCAGACCGACTAATGACAACAAGAAAAGAAGAACGACCAACGCCCAATTGGACTTCTTTAATTCGTGGGCTGGATTCTATGGCTAAAACTATCGCAGACCAAGCCTATTTTCCCCAACAGAGTCCAGTCTTCGTGGGCTAGATTGATGACAAAATCATTAATAACCTTCGCAACTCTAATTAAAGAAAAATGGGAAAGTTACTGTCCAAAACGTACAGTCAAAAAGACAGGAACATTTTCTCTAGAAGTCTTTCTTCCCTTTTATTTTTTTTCGGGGGGATTGCGTTGGTAATTGTTTGGTTGACACAGGGAATGTTGCTAGATTTGCCAACACTGGTTTGATTGGTGCCAACCAGACGACAGTTATGTTAGGCTCTAGGAGCAAAGGAGGTTCATACATTGACGAGATTCAATGAAACCAGACAGCTGGAAACTTGTTCCCAATCACATGTTGCCGCAAAATCGTTTTTTGCTTTACAAATAAAGAGGCCCGATTCTTCGATCAAAGCACTTTAACACGTACGCGATTGTTTCTGTTTTGCGCAATGCGTTCTTGTCACATAAAGAGAATTGGGGTTGACGATCAAGAAAATCGGTGGTTTATTACTGTGTTATTAGGCCGTTCATTGTCGTCTTGATGTTGCGTCCAAAAGCTGTGCTGTAATTAAGAATTAAATATGCAAGATATTTCTCTAATAATGAGGCCTTGGGCCGCGTATAATACTACCAAACAACACTGTTTCGTGGCTTTAGCGTAGCTTAGATACGTACCTTATAAAAGATACACCACCTCCACCAGACCCCACCCACCACATTATACGATAGTAACAACAGTATATCACCAGTTATTATATGATACTAACAACAGTATATCACCAGTTATCCAAGAATGTCGTCTCCCTTATCATTTGCTTTTAATCTTATTGGCCGATCAGTGACGATGGACACTTGAATTAATTGGCTAATTAACCCAACCACGGTTTGTAATTAACCACTAAACCTTGTTAACTAAAAATTCTCCTCCACGTGCCATCAAACTTGCCGCATTATTTAATTTCCCAAAGCAGTGATAATATCAGTGAATCTTCTGTTGGAAAAGGGTATCACTTTGCAGGGTTCACCCAAGAAAATATCTTGGTTACAACTGCCAGGTGTCGATGGCGTAGAGTCAGTCCTCAAAATATCTTTGTCCTTGCATATTAGTTAAAGCAGATAACTAAAAACGTGCAAAGCTGACCATACTCTTGAATTTGACGCGTGTTCATGACTCGCGGAGAGGACACCTTTCTTTTGTACTTTTTTTTTTTAATATTTTCAGCTTTATTTTATTTTATTTGTTATTTTATAGAACTTTCTTTCCGTAATGCCCTTAAGGCCATCGCTACGCGTTCGATTTCTATTCGTTGAAAGATACACATATTAAGACGTAATCTTGGAATGGTTGTGGGTGATTGATTCTGCGTGGTCAAATTGTAGGCCGCTACGAGTCACTGTATGCCCAACCAAAAAATCATTTTTCCGTTTGGCGCCGTTAGTTTGCCAAACCGGACTACCGTCAGGTTTTTTTTTAGCGGCTTGGTTCTAGTCGCTCGGCTTTTTGAAAGAGCAATGTTCACGAGAGGCGCTGGATTCATTTACATAATAGCTTCGACCCGACCCGACCCGATCCAAGGATAAATTAATCCCAACGAATCAATTAATAATGTTATTAATATAAGTTTTTATACAAATTTATATATCGAGTAACAAAAAAATATAACGTTATCATATTGTTATTCTAAAAAATATAGTTGAAAACAAATGCGGCGAGTAGAAAGGGTGGAGCGAAGACTCAAGTCAAGACGGGCGAAACGGACTAAAATTATTTAAATACCTGCCTGCTTCGGTGAAACAGCAGCTGTTGTCCCAAAAACCGTGAAAGCGATTTAGGAGAATCCGAAACCCTAGACATTTCAAAAATAAATTTAAAATCAAAGAAACGCACTGATGGATAACGTGTGTAGCTCGGGTGGGGGCATCTGCATTGTTTTTATATGTACTCTTTTGCAGATATTTTTCATTGTTCTCTCCCTCTCTCCCTCTCTCCCTCTATTTCCCTACCTTTCTCTGCTACCCTAACAATTTTGTTGGTCTCCTCACAAGAAGCGGATCTCTTGTCACATTTTTCACGTCGCCTAAGTTCCTTGAATTCGATTTCTTCGTGGATTGCGATCTCGGCGTTCCCTAGAGATTTGCATTTTCGTCAATTTACGTTCATGTATTGGAATCTTTCAGCTCACTTTCTCGGTTAATGCCGGTTCCTTCGCTCTAATTTGTTGCTCGAATCTCTTTCGAGCTTTCATTTTGAGGTAATTTATCATTTTTGTTGTTTCCGTACATTTTCATGCGAATGAAATGTGATTCTGCAATCTGCTTTGAATTTGTTGGCTGCCGAGAAGCTTTCAAGCAAAATATAGGTGCAAAGCAAAACAGAACTGATCATTCATTGTAAACTCATTTAGAACCCTAAGTGTCATTAATCACAGATATCGGTTCTTAACTGATATATTCCCAAGATCAAAGGTAGTTTCATGCAGTCTAGTTTATGTTGTGGAATTTATAGCGCTTCTTTTTGTTATTTTTTCCAGTGTTTACTTTCTTCAATTGAATTTTTTTCATTTGTTATGTTTTAGATTTTTGTTAGGAGAAGAGAGGACTTTGATTGGATGGAGAGGTGTGTTTGGCTTTCACGTGAGTCATAATTCTTTCTTTTATTTAAGTTTCTTTTCTCTATGCTTTTGTTGGTTATGTATAGTGTTTAGTACAAGTTACTGTATAACTTGTTGGGACTGCTTTGCAACTGTAATTGAATGCACTTATTGTTTTTCACTGGGATGTGAAATGTATATCAGATTATTCCCGATTTAGCCACGGTACTTGACTTTTAATAGGCTAGTATTGCACTAGATTTGTACCACCATCATATTTTATCGCTCTAGTTCTAGAGTGTGATTAATGAATTTCATATGTTAATTCATGAATCCTAAACTAAGGCCATAACTAAAAATCACATAAAATATAGAAAGTAACATCATGTTTCTTTGGATATACTTAGTTTGTAAAAGATTAATTAAGATATTTCATTAAGAATTTATTACCTTGCGTCATTTACTTTTAGTTTTTGAATCAAAATTGCCCATACTTCCTTATTCATTTTCAAAAAAGAAAAAAAAGGGGAAAGGTATATGCATACTACTCATAAGTTGTGCGGCACACATACATTGTGGTTACTTGTGAGGTAATTTTGTCAAATAAATCTATAAGTAACTTTTTGATCTTTTTACACGCAGTTTTTTGTACATTATATTTTACGTTTTGATTTCAAAACTTTTAAAGATAATTTCTTTCAAGGAATGGCTAGACTGGGCCATTTTTCAAGAACCATTGCCAAGCGATCAAGAACCATTGCTGAGGGACCTAATACTATCACTCAAATATGGATTTTGTTATTGAAAATTGGCATAATAGGATGCATTGGAGTTCAACAATTTCAACAATTTAAAGGTATGTTATTGTTGATGATAATGGTGGTGGGGTTATTGTTGGGGAAATTATTAAGTTGCAATGAACAAGACTTGAATGAACATTTTTATTGTTGATCCGTGGTTATGTGCTTTCTGTTCAATTTAATGCTTTCTATTAGAGTTTTGTTTCTGGAATTTAATTAGATCAATTTTGGTGGTTACTTTAGAATGTTGTATTATAAAAGTTTTAAACAATATGTCCTTGAAAAATCCCACCATGTGGCAGAGGTCAAGGAGCCAAATTATACTTGAATTGCTGGTGTAGATCTAGCTATGGAAGAATAAGGTTGTCGCTCTACATTTTAAGCTATTGGTTAGATGCTAAGTGTTTGACGTCCAATAAGTGGTATCAAAGTTTGGTCATGGATTTGAGGCACTAGAAAAGCATGCCAATTGAAGGGTAGGTGCTAGGGGAATTGTTGGTGGATTGGTCAGCATCATATCATGTGAGGTCGAACAATTTGATGAGGCATGCAACTTGTGACATAGTGGATAATGCTAATATGATTCAAAAGTACTTATCATGATTGTTTGCTTCAATTAGTTAAGGAAAATAAAATGACGTGTTGGTGATCTGAGGATGATGGCCTTTGGTTTGATGTGTTGGTGATGGCAGTTGGTTTGAAGTAATTCAATGAAATAAAAAGTGGTTTGAAGTCATTCAGTGAAATAAGATTTACAAATTATGTATAGTTGGCTTGGAGTTTGGCCATTAGAAGAGACTTTGGTTTCTTTAAAAATGAAAATAAAAAAAAAAAATTTGGTAACCTTTTCTACAGATGCATAATTTTGGGTTGCGTTAAAGTTTACGATGGAAGCTCTCATGTTGTTTAAGAACTTTTAGTAGCATCATTTATAAAATTGATTTGATAGAGTCATATCAACTTGTAAACTACTGATACAATGTCGTGGAATATTCTATGGCAACTTTTAAGAAGCGAACTTATGTGCTGAATTTTTCCTCTAAAGTTGGTTGTGTTGCCTTTGGTAGAATGACACTGGTTACTATTGCAATTATTTTTAAAGGAACTGTTTGGTGTATATTTTGTCATATCTTAAATAATTAGTGAAAGCGAGGTTAAACTACCTTCCAAGCTTGAGGTTGCTTTAATTGAGTAAACACTTACGTGGTGGAAGACGCATTTCATGAACCCTGAAAATAAAATTGGGATATAAAACAATGAACAAACAATACTGATTTGCTTAGGCTTAGGCTTTTAGTTTGATTATCATATGTGTAACGTAATTGACCTTTATTAGGATTTAAGGTGGGGATATGGGGCATTATCAAATCATAGGTCATTTGTGAAATTGAATTGAGGCTAACTTGTAAGTTCCTTCAACTAAATAGAAATGTTATGGGCGAAAAAAGCTTTAGTGAAGTGTAGAAACAAAATCTTGCAAGTGAAAATGCTTATGTGAAAGCAAAAGTGGAAACTACTAGCGTGGTTGGATTTGTGTTGTAATGTAGTTTTCCTTTTTCAATCGTAAGGGCCATTTACTTGGAATATTTATATCCTATGATCTCTATATGCACTATTTTTATAAATTATTTGGCATTAGGAAAGAAAAACATTTCGCCTCGAAATTGTTGTCAAAGCTCCTTTAAGTTGATGATTGTCTTATGATAAATTACTTAAATAAAAATGCTCACATGGCTTGTAACGATAGGGATGGCAAAGTGTTAGGATCCTTGTAGTCGGTTTAACCCTTGATTTTACTAAATTAGTGATGGCCAGGGATTTCTTGATTGGAGATGGGGATCCTCGAACTAGGGGTGGGTAGAATTGAACTGAATTAGAATTGAACGGAATCAAACTGATGGTTTGGTTTGAATTGGTCTGAAAATATATTGGTGCAATTTCAGTTTGAGAAAAACTAAATCGATAGTTATCTATTCTTTTTGGTTTGGTCCAAACTACACAAATCGAATCGAACCAATATATTTTAATATTTTAAAATTTTAAAATTTTAATTATCTAAAATTTTCTTATTGGATGTCTCATGATGATTTTATAATAGACTCTAGTATAATATAGTAAATCCTATAACTATAAAAAATTCATAAACCATTTGATCTTCTCTTGGTATGCCCTTTTGGGATCAACTTGTTTTTCTCTTTTCTTCTTTCTTATTGTAGATTTAGGGGATCTTGTTCTCCTTGCAATGTGATTTGGATAGCAATTCCATTTCTCCTTTTAAAATCACCTTAAGTGTTCTTTTGGTATGACTACTCTCTTGGTCAAAAGAGCTTTTTCAATGACAAAAACTCTTTTCAAATTATTTTTTGCTGTTTAGTTGTTTTGTTATAACTGAAAAATGGTCCATTTTGTATAAGTAGAGCTTCTTAGAGTAGACATTTTACAAGTAGAACTTATATGAGTATAGCTTTTGATTAGAAAAAAGAAATTATGAGTTGTTTGGATGTCACCACTATCTTCTAGTAAAATCTTGTAGCTACATTATCAGACAAGTTTGTAGAGTTATATTATTAGAGAAATTTAGTAAAACTTTTGAAAAAAATAAGGGTATTGTAGACAATTTAACCCTTTAAAAAAGCTCAGAAATCTCTAATCCCTAAAACCCAATATTTGGGTTTCTATTAGTAGTAGTGAATAAGCCTTTTTAGACATCTAAAAATATTTTTCCAGTAATAACCGAACGACACAACAATTTAAAAAGAGCTTTTGACATTAAAAAAAAGTATGCTTTTAATCATTAGAGAAGCTGAATCAAATGGGTACAGAAAACTTATGTAGGACTGAAAAGGTTATTTTACCTCAACGAGTATAAGTTCAAATTTTGGGTTTTTTGCGAAATGAGTTTTTTGAACTTTTCTAAAATGTTAAATCATTTAAAATATTTTATTTCCCTTGTAAGATAGCTCAAAAAACTTGTCTTAAAGTAATTAATTACACACAACATCTCCCAAAATATGTCCGACAACCAAATAACTTGTAATTTTTTTTTCTCCGTTAAAAGCTCTATTCATAGAAGCTCTACTACTATAAGATTTACTTAAAGAAGCTCTATTTGAAAAGTTATAGTAAATAAACCTTGTGCCTAAAGCTGAAGTTGATAAGTAAAGGTATTCTTAATGCATACAATTGCCAAAGTTGGTGAGAATTGTTAAGATGCCTAATTTATGCCCTATTATGGTCATAGGCACAATGCATTAGAATTATTATTGTTGTATCTTGCTATATTTGGATCCTATGCTTGCCTTTTTTTCTTTCACTTTTTTTTTTAAAACATAAATCCCTTTGTCTTTTCTTTTTTCTCATATTGTGCCTTTCACATTTTTAAACCTAACACATTTTATGTTCAATTTGTGATGTTCTGAATTATTTTCTCTCCAAGGAATGCACATAATTTATTAGGCTAATCAGATGAAAAAAAAAAAAAATTGGAATACTGGGGTTTTTGAGTATTTCTTAAAGTATCTTCCACATCAACAAATTTGTCTAACTCAACGCAATCAAATGTTAAATGGTTAAATATATCCTTTGTGCTAGGATTATGTTATTGGAACCTATCAAAATGTTTGAAATCTTTTTTTTCAGTTGCAACCCTCCTCCTTTATCCGGGCTTGGGACCGGCTGTGTATGCAAGGTTAGACATTAAGTACACAGGCGGAGTTATTGCAACACTAATTTGAATCTCTTGTTTCTAGTTAGGGTCTTTTGTATCCAAATTATGATTTCTTTTATTTATTTATTTTTTGTTTTGCTTGTAATTTTGTTGGTCTAATGCTCTTTGAATTTTATTCTTCTACAAAACCAGCTTTTGTAAAAAATGTATATATTTTAACTTTCTTGTACATGGGTGAGCTACATCTGAAAAGTTAAATATGCCTTATGAACTTTTATACTTTCTTCAGAACATCCTCAGAATCATTTCATGTGTTTGTGGGCAATGGATGCAAGTTGACTCTGGAGATTAACCATAACATAAGTCTTTACTTTTGACTTCATCAATACCTTTAATTTCAATGACTTTTGACTATACAAATTGAAAACTTTGACTTATTAATGTTAAAAATGTTGACTCTTTGGTGGTTTAGAATCATCTGATTTGTCATGCATATGGACACATGTAAAGCTTTAGTACTTGATACTCAGGTTTAAGGTTTTTTCTTATTTTCTCAATTACTCTTTGCTTTTCCTTCTAATTTAGTGCTAATTTACAACTCTGCTGATAATTCCTATAAAGTGTGTCTTTGTGTCATGAAGTTGCTCCTTTCGAAAAAGAAATTTTTTTTCCCCTCATCTTGAAGTCTTCAATAGTGGACTGCATGCGTCAGTTTTTAACCTGGAACTATGGATGATTTGTCCTAGTTGTACATGCTATTTTGTGTGACATGCTCTATGAATGGTGGATTGTTTAAATGCAAGTTATGATGAAGTAAACCAACAAAGAATCTAGTGTTTGTTTAACACCATAGTTTTCTGCATCTGCAAACTAGGCATTTGTAGGCTACTACCGGTTTTTATTTGATAGAGGGGGATCTTCTATCAGTCTTAGGGCTTTCACATGGTATTCATATGCTAATTTCTTGTCAAAGCGGTTCTTGCTCATTGCTCATTAATAGATGGTGGTTTGTTTAGAAGGGCGCTTTTTTATTAAAAGAAATTTCTTCTCATTAGTATTATATTATTATTATATAGTTTTTGCTTCATATAGCATGATTTTTGCTAGCTAATAGTACTAACATCCTGGAGCAGCATTTATGTTAATATAAGTTCCAAGTAAAGGGGTAAAATATTTACATCTTTCAAGTAATCTAATTTCTTTTTTCTTTTTCTGACCCTGTAATCTGACCATCTCATTTTGTTTAAGTGCACAAGTACTTGTCAAATTGTTTTTGTTGCGTAGTGGGTTTATTATTTATATATTTATTTTAGTTTTTTTCTTGTTTATTTAAATACAGGAGGCTATTTATCCTGGGCAAGTGTGGACAGATCTTAATCTTGCAACTCTATTTGTGAGGTTAGTTTTTGAGGTCGTTCACGTACAATGAAATAGGGGAGAACAACAGGGTGTCCTGTAAACTTCATATTTAAAGTTGAGTTTCCATCAAACTTGAATTTGGTTAAGCTTCCAAAGTACAAAATTGAGTTGCTTTATAGTTTCGTGTCTGTCTATGTTACAATCTTTTCTTAAAATGGTGGCACCTTTTATTGCACCAGGCAACTAAATATGTTTCAGAGGACAGTAAGGAGCAGATCCACAATATATGTTTAGTCTTCTTATTTAACTTATTACTTAAATGAAAACATGTATAACCTTCATCTCCACTGGTCCATGTCAAAGACAAAAACTTCTAAAATAGGGCATTGCACATTTTGTGGAGTTTCATTTTTCTTATTACACTTAAATCTTATCTTTACATAAGTAGCTGATTTCCTTCATCATCACACACATGCTGAAGTTAAATTCTTTCATAATTTCAAACAAAAGTCTTTTTAACTGAAAGGTCTGTGGCTTACATACCACTCTTAATAACAGAAGCATAACCTTTGCGATGTCAATAGTAGTCAGCTAACTGCATCCTCACATTGTTGCATATATACTTTGTTATTGCAGTTGCAGTCTGCTGCATTTACCAAGGAAACAGTTTCGGATCAAATTTGTGGCAAATTAATGTAAATTGACAATCAAAACATCTGTTTTTGTATAGGCAACTGTACCCCAACTTTGTTGCTCTAGCTGGTGTCTTGCAGTTCTGTTGCTGTGGCTGGCTAAGCTGGAGATGTACAGGTACATGGTCCTCTCCAATTCCTAAATTGTTTATGAGAAGTGGATTTCTGTTTGCTCCATTCACATCTCTTGCTCCGTAAACCTGGGATATGAAACATTTCTGTTGAGGGTGGCTTAAAAACATCTTAAAATTTGTCAAAGGTTTAATGATTGAATAATACTAGTCTTTCAAGGGTGACTGAAGTTTGTGACAGTTATTTAAACCTGTACCTTCTTGTATAATTCCATGTTTTCTTGTCGAATTAGGTTTACCTTCTTATAGAGTTCCACATTTTCTTGGTGAATCAGGCTCCCCTGCAACAAAGACAATGAAATTTAGCAACTTGAATCTTTTTGGAAAAGAATGGGGAAAAAAGTAAATGAAGATTAGCCATTTGAAATCAGTAGCGATTGCTTCTAGAATTCACCTTTTGGTTTAGATCTTGTATTTCATCCACTAAAATTTGGTCCTGTGTAAAGGAAAATGTAAGTTATTTTATATATGCATGGTAAATGGAATTTTACTATGCATAAGACTTTTTGAACCTTTTTCGTTCGAACACCTCGAAGACTCATTTCCAATTGGTTCTCCAAATTCTGCAGATCTTTTATGCTCAAACCAGAAAGCTCTTCACCCATCATTTTCCTGTTTTTTTTGCGTGGACATATAGTTTAGGTCTTTGAATTTGTATCTATGATATTCAAAAATATGTTTGTGGGTGTGTTAATGAGATGCAAATGACTGCTTCACCCAACAATATATGTTTTGGCCTTTGAATACTTTTGGTGCCGATTAAGCTTTAACTTGTATTATTATTATTATTATTATTATTATTATTATTATTTGCACTTTGAGCCGTCCATTTCACTTTTAAGATTGCTCATCTCTCAAAAGCACATACCTGTTCAGTTTTTCTCTGCAAATTATGTAGCTAGGCTTGCCAAAAGTTGTTTTACCTTGTTGTTGCCTATGTGTCATGTCATGTCACAATATGCTCTAGCCCAACTTGTATAATGAGATATCTAATGTGGCTCTAGCCTAAATAATGGCCCTAGATTTTGCTTGATTTATTTGTCTTTGAGAGTTTGTGGTGCTAGTCTACACTTGCTCAAGGTTGATGTGCTAAGCAAACCTAGAAGATATTGCTTTCAAGATCAGTCTTAGAGGCTAGATACCTTGAGGGTTGAAACTTAATGTTCTGAGAGCGAAATCATCTACAGGTAATTCTAGGTTAAGATTGATTTCAAACTTTTGATGTTCTTTCACTCTTGGCTGTCATAAAATATAATCTTCGACTCTTGGCTGTTATAATAAGTTCTTAAAATCTGATGAATGGTTGGCATGCATTATGAGTGGATTAAGTAAGGTGATTATTCATTTTGAACTTTTCAAGGTTTTTTCCAGTCCAAAGTAAAAGAGCCAGAGCGTAACAAAACTTGGGGAATTGACCATAATGTAATTCAAGTTGATAGAAGATTGCTTAAAATCACGGTCTTAGAATCTTATGCTTGGTCAATATAGGAATATTGTCTTGGTTGAGATATTGGGCGGCAGTGCCATGGCACTAGTGCTTTTGCAGCATGATAGATTAAAAGTTTTGAACATGTGAATTGAAGAATCAAATATCACTCAATTGTTGATATGATTTTAGATTATATTATATAAGCAACAAAACGTGAGCAATGTCAGTTAAATGACTGAGAAAAGTAATAGTATTGTGACAGACATAGTTAGAAAATGATAAAACACATATTCCCCATTATTAGTTTGGGGTGGTGGTGAATGAGGTTAAGTTTTAGTCTGTGAAGTCAGAAATGTAAATATAGGTGTCATGCCAGCAAATCCCGTTAACATGAGGTGAAATATATTTTGCTATTATAAGATATAAGATTCATACCGGTGATTTTCCTGCAAATTTTTCAACTGTTGTCTTAACATTGCTGCCTCCTGTTGCCAGAACTAGCAAGTAACACACAATTTAATTAGAGACTAGGATTTTTTTGTTTAACATTACTGCATTCTAATAAAGCGATGGTGAATAAAATAAAACATATTTCAATTAACTATCTGAAATGCAGCACACCTCACTTGGTCATATTTTCAAAGCAACTTGGGGAAAAGATTCTTTTTGTTATCAACAAAGAAAAACAGTAGAAGTTTTTTTTTCCTTTTCTTTCTTTTTACTGCAGTTTTTAGTTGCTGTAACATTAATTCGAAACAGAGTTAAGCTCCAATCATGGTAAGCTTGAGAAAGTACTCTTCTTTTTGTTGGAAATTAGGACATAGCGTACATAAGTTATTATGTCAACATAAAAAAATGGCTTGATATTGTACTTTTTCCATGTCAAGGCTCATTAATGGATCCAAATGCACTTTCACATTTGTGTTAGTTTTCTTTATTCTATCACTAACTTTGTACTTTTGTCCTGTGTAGAAATATTGTGTAGGTGACATCTTCCGGTCTCCTTTTTCACACTAAATCTACCAATAAAGTAGGCACTTGGTATCCAGGAGCCATATCCTTTCTTCCAAGCCACATTGGTTCTTAGATTTTTAATTAAGACTATGAGAGCCATAGTTCATTACCTAACATTACATAGACAACAACCAGCATAATAAAAGTTTTTGTATGGTAACAACTCTTTGATTTCATTATCTTCAAGCACCAGTCCATGAGATGCCATGGAGGCATGCTCATCACATAAATTACATGAGGATTGCATGGTGGTAACTCAATTTCCAAGTTCCACCTGTCATGATATTATTTATTTTTTTGGTGATATGTAGCTGCAACCAATGGCCAATTTGAAAGTGTAATCTTTGTTATTGCTGGTGTGCCGGTACTGGCCTATTTTATGGGATGCAATATCCAGAGGAAGCAGTTGATCTTTTCATATCACATACACTGCCATGGTTTTACAGATGCAATGCTACATAAAATAACTACTTAAAAATTTTGACCTTTATAAGGAACTTTAAGTTTTTATTCAGCAAAAGGTAAGTATATGAATGTGCATTGGGACCCCAATCATATCTCAGGTTTGTCTTGAAGGTAAAAGTACAAAACAAATTTAGGACTCAAGAATTAAAGAATACCTTGACTTCGGAGGCTGGGTTCCCTAGATGATGTTCCTCTTTTGATTTGTTGTATCGTTCAATTACTGATTTCATGCTGCATGAGAAGATTCAACATGTGTCAGAGGTACTTGTTCTGTTTCATTACCAGGTAAAGAAATAGAAAATATAACATCAGGAATTGGCACAAAGACAGCACGTGAAAAGTATTAACATGCTTGGTTTTAACTGTATGCTTTTTCCCCCTCAGATGTAATTTATGCTGTTCAAAGCTCGAAGCTGAGATCATATCACTTCAAGCAACAAGTTGATTACATTTTTCAAGATACATAAATCCACACATAATGATTTGAGCACAAACCTAAAGGTAAGCTTTCATCAATTTTGCTTACTTCATATGGTACTAACTTCAGTCTAAATACGACTGAAAATAATGTTGTTTTATTTTAATGTTTACTGGCAGAAAATTAGAAATGTTACTCTAACGAGAATATTACTTACCCTTCATTGCATTTCTATACTTTGTTCAAATTTCTTTCTCTACACATAGTTTCCTCTATCTTTTCTTCTCTTAGGGCATCTAACCTCACAAGCTTGTGGAACCTAATCCTTTTTATTCTTTTTTTAAATTGCAAGAAATAAACCAAATCCCTCGTCAACCCTAGACCTCTTGCACCACCCCAAGAGATTTTACCAGTGGAACCAACTAGTACCCACATCAGGAAGCTTGTCTAAGTAGCTGAAATTTGGCACTTTTTTTAGAGGATCACCATTCCTTAAATTTGTGTAACTTTGCGTAGGGCGTATATAATGGTATTGTAAAGCATAGTATAATATGAAATTTTATGTGGCTATGCATATGAGATGGAGTTAATTGATTTCATTCCTGTCACTCAAATAGCTTGCATTGTAGAAGTAATTGAGATCTTTGATTATAGTCCATACATAATATTATTGTAAGGCATAGTATAACATGAAATTTTTTGTGACTATGCACATGTGATCGAGTGAATTGATTTCATTTATGTCATTCAAATAACTTGCATTCTAGAAGTACTTGAACTCTTTATGTATATACCAAAAGTTCCCCACGTACATATGATTATAGTCTATACATAATATTATTGTAAGGCATAGTATAACATGAAATTTTTTGTGCCCATGCACATGCGATGGAGTGAATTGATTTCATTTATGTCATTCAAATAACTTGCATTCTAGAAGTACTTGAACTCTTTATGTATATAACAAAAGTTCCCCACATATTTATACCTCTTGGTGTTTGTGATTGTTGAAATGTTGAGAGCAATAGTGAAAGCAATCTTGTGAAGATGAGAACAGTAGTCTTGAGATCAGAAGGTATTCTTTAGGCATATAAAATATTGGCTAAGAAATTGGAGATCATACTCTACAGTTAAGCATCATCCCCACAGCTATCATTTGTTGCGTAGAGCTATAGGCAATGTGTAGGTACCTCGAAAAAATGAATGGGAATGGGAGAAAAGATGCCCATGTCAATTTACTACAATATCATGATTGATGCTTCTCCAGTTACTTCTGCTCAGATAAGCTTAAAGGTGGGTTCTCATATTGAGAAAAGGGTTTGTAAGCAGGACAGGTTTCAAGCAGCTGAGCCTGTAAACCAGGATGGAACCTTGTGAGACATGACCTGGTCCTGAAGATGGATGACATCAATCACAGGAGTATGTTTATCTTTACTGCTATACATATTAAACTGAATACGTGCCTCTCATGAGCCCTCTCCTTCCTCGGGTCCTAAATTTTGAACATATACATTCCTTATTTGATTTTATTATGGATTATATTTTGGATTTCATTGGGCTGGATATAGTGATTTGCCCCCTTGAATTACAGTGCAAGTTTTGTTCAAAGCTATGTTTTATTGATGGTTTCAGAGGTTTCTATATTGCAATGGTGCTTTGTCTTTTGGTGCCTATGCCTCGACCATTTTTGGGGAACCCAAATCAGGGAAGATTCATTCATTTGATTGAGGACCAAGTATCATTAGCAGCAGATTCAAAAGCTGGCGGCTGGGGATCTTCACCCTTTGCCTATGTCACAGGGCTTGTCCCCTCTGCAAAGCAAACCATGATCCAAAACCTGGTCTTCGCCCTTTTATTTACTAGGTGCAATATGCCAGGTCAACTGGACATTGGCTTCCTTATGAAACAACTCTATAGGTTTTTACCCATAGGATCAGCTGTTTGAGATGTAGATTTGGTTTGTCCTGGCATCCTTGGTTGCGTTGGTTCAAACAATAAGACGGTGGGAAAAGGGCTACTGCTTATCACTCCATATGTGGTCATTCCAGTCTCAGCAGTTTTGCATATTTCATTTAGAATACAAGAAAATGCTACCGCTAACTCATCACATCTAGGTTGCAGATAAGTTGATCAAGAGCAAATAGCTAAACTGCATACCACACTATCATTTCTACTGGTAACATATGAGAGAAATGCTTATGCTACCGTTATTTTGTCATAGTTGCATATAAGAGTTGAAAGTAAGTTGTTTTGATTTTAGGCAAATAAAATGTCCACGTATCATTTCAATCTGCTTCTTTATTTTCCCTGTTCAATATACTGCTGCTACCTTGACTCGCACATTATTTTGACTTTTTCCATCTCAACATGTTCATTAGTAATACTTCTAGTTTCAGTTAGTGAAAGAGGATGTATTTATTTACCAATTCTATATCGATAATCTTGTTGAAGGTTTCTTGAGTTAGCTCAACTGTATTATTTTCTTGATATTTATATGATTGTGGCAAACTTCAGCAGAAGCTGGAAAGTATGCAGGTGATGATGCCTTAAAGGTGTTCACTAGATCTATTAGCTATATTGGCACCCATAGTGATTTATCTCAGTGATGATCTGTATTGGCTAGAGGTTATCTTCTTAAGGGATCTATTTTGGTTAAAGTAGCCAGTCTTTATCTTATTTGTATTTCTTAACATAGGAGACAAGCTTAAGTATAGACTACTTGGACTCTGTTAGCCCTTAGAAGTTACAAATCTAATTGAACTTGAGTTGTGATTGGCTTAAGTAGAGCCTTGCACACGATCTTGTAATCCTAGCTTATAATCATACCAACCTTGAGCAAATACATACAACCTTTCTACTATCTGAAGAAAAAGGTGCAAGTGAGAGGACTACTTGGACTCAATGAATATGCAAAATATCTTGATCTAAGTGGTGGGGCATTTGGCTTTAAAGCTCTTTGCATCAAAATGATCTTGAGTAGCTGTACTTGCCAATAGCCTTGTGATCTAATGGTATCACTCCCTTGAGAAGATGTTTAACTATGGAGTCCTACATTCGAATTTAGGCAAAGTTAGGGAAGAGGTTAAACAAAATGGATGGGTTTATATCTATACCTTAGTTATTACTTAATTAATAAGAAAGATAAAATAAAAGTTAGGAAATGACATACTTCTCTTTTATCTTTCTCACTTTTACTTCCCTAGGCAAACCAACTGGCAAGGGCTAGGGAGGGCCATGAAAATTCAAGATAGAGAAGGTCATATATATTTTTATTTAAAAACTTGTGCTTAATACCTTGGCCACTTTTAATTATTGTTTTTGGCACCATTGCTCCCCTTAATACTAATTCTTAGCACATGTAGTCAAGATCGATCTACTTTAAATGATCATGGTCTGGTCTGAACCATGGTTTGGAACCTAGTTTGGTGCTTATCTTATGACCAAAGTGATTAGCCTACAGTAATTCATTAACATTAGTAGATGGAATATAGAAATAGTATCCCTGATTTCCATGGTCTGTGGATTAAAACTTTCTAAATGCATGTACCCTACTGGTAGTGCGTTATCAAAAAAATTGATAATAGAAGTGGTCTATCATGAGATTTTGATTGACATGTTCTTAGAGCTTTTAATGGACAAAAATAGCAGTCTTGAAAGGTTACGTCATAGATTCTAAACTGAGAGGTCTATGCAATATTAACTAATATAGTAGAGATATTAGCCTTTACAATGGGTTTTGCCTTGAAACTTATAAGTTTATCTTCTTTCCTTTTCTCAATCTTATTATAGGTTTAATCTTAGTTAGCATAATTTTAAAATGTATTACTTGGGTCTTCAATTTTTCGAGGTTAATACTTAGTTTAGTCCTTTGGTACTCGATTTTCTTCAAGCATCCAAATAACTTTACATTATAAGAGAGACATGCATACTTTCATCAATTTTACAAAAAATAAGTTATGCATTATATTTTGAAGACTTATGTTTTGGTATCTATGCTTAAACGATAAATTTTTAAGGTTTCATATTTTGAAGATCTTTAAAGACAGATGAATTACAAACGATATTGAAAGGAGTGCACATATTGATTGGCTTGTCATTTAGGATAACATACTTGGCAAATGTGTTGCTAAAGTCAAGAAATGAGAGAAAAAGTGATAGTGATAGTTTTATTGACATTCATTGAAATTTGATAGAAATTTAGATTGATTTTAATTAATTTAGTTTCTTGTGATTGATTTACATACAATAGAGATAGGTGTAGGCTTTGCGAAGGATTGAGATGCTCTAATTTTTAAGCAAAATCACTACAAGTCAAATATGAGTAGAAAAGTCAGTAATCTCTACTAAAAGCTCATGTTTAACAAACACCTTAATTTTTATTTAAATAACAATGAAATACAAGAGTCTCAATCTAGCACAATTTTATGAAAATCAAACCTATTTTGTTGATGTAGACTAGGTTTTTGATGAATTTATTAGGTTTTTGTATTTTTGTCAAATTTTGTTGGGCATAACTGAATCATACCAAAGTGATATTTGTGTGAATGGGCTACTTGTAATTTCTTTGCTAGTAAATCATTTTGTTGACAACAAAGCAAGGTTTCATGTATCATTTAGGCAGCAGTAGTGATAAAGAAGTCAACTCACGTAATGAACGAACTAACAATATCATCATTTAGGCAACAGTAGTGATAAAGAGGTCAACTCACGCAATGAACGAACTAACAATATCATAATCAGTATGTGAGCCTTTGTGTATAATTTTGTATATGTTAATTTTTATACCTATGTTATAAGCACTATGGGATAGATGGTAGAATGATGAATTCTTCACTAATATTTATACGCTGATATTACATTTGTGATCAAATGATGTGATAACAATGCTTCAAATGTTGAAGAAAATAGAAAGAATGAGCTCTAATAATGATGGTAAATTCTCAATGCTAAATTTATACATTGCGTACCCCATTCTATCATTCAAATGATAAATAAGGGCACTCAAAGTTTTAAGGGTTGTAGGTGAGTTTTAGTTTGGCCTTTATGAAACTTAATATTGAATCAAAAAATAAATAATAGTGTATAAATTAATCAGAGATTTAGGGTTTTTATTTTTAGGTCGAATTTGGAGAATTTTAGTTAAATGTTTATGTTTCCTGCTTTCAGATGAATGATATGTCATTATAATTTATTGTAACATTTTCACAACTTCAAACAACTGAGTATTATACATAATTATTTTTTGATTGTTAGATTATTTTTTTTACTAGTGTAGTAGAAGATGTGAGAAGTGTTGATGGATATTTATTTTATCATTTATATTATATTTTATAAGTGTCACGTTAAATGAGATAAATTTTTTTTTGTATTTTAATGTTATTGTAAGATTGTTTTATCTTTTAATGTTGTGTTAAACTAACTCCAAAGTGAATCAATTTTAATTTTTATTATTGTTTCAAAGGGTGAAACTCTTCACTTCCGCAGGCAACATGAAATGGGTGAAGTTTTGGATACAGTTTCCACAATTACTGTCTATCTCGCAACATGCTTAACTGTTGAAGGTTAAAATAGTTTTTTAGCCCTAATATCACCCTAGCGCATGACTTTTTCAGTTAAATACAAATATAATTGGATGGCTGTAGAATTCTTAGAAATAATTCCTAAGATTTTAAATTTTGTTTAACAGCGTCTATTGAAATTTAATGGCAGTCTCTACGAGGGAATCCCAAAGTTGCCTTTAATGTGTAACATTTGATTCCTGGCACCATGTATATATTTATCTTAATTCAAAATGATGTTAAAGAAGAATAAAGTTTACTAATACCAGTGCGTTATTGCCCCTCTACTGATTTTTTAGTTGGTAAATACACATGATAAAAATCTAATACAAAATTTATTATAATTATACATGATAAAAATTTAGTGGATAAAATGTAACATGTCAAAGATGTACAATTACAAGAAATAAATGTATTTACCTATTGAGTTGAGGTATTAATGTATTAATTAACTTGATGGTCAAACAATGACAGAGTAAGGACTAAGATCAATCTTAGGTTAGGCTCTTTATTTTTTTAAAAAAAATATTTATTAGGAGTTTTTTTTTTTTGTATCTTATTCCACTG